>JACXGJ010000222.1:104461-153845 GCA_016801105.1 Esox niger | reverse complement strand
GTCACCATTGGTAATCATGAATCTGACAGGGTGGCTATGACATGCAGAGTTCCACAGGGATCAGTTCTGGGACCACTTCTGTTCAATCTCTATATGCTAAATTGTCTACAATTAAACCAAGATAAAACAGAGATTATTGTGTTTGGCAACAAAAATAAAAGAACAATTATTAGGAAAGATTTGGATGCTCGGGCCCTTAAAACCAAGGATCAAGTCCGTAATCTTGGTGTTTTGATAGACTCGGACCTCACATTTAACAGCCATATCAAATCGGTCACCAAAACAGCATTCTACCATCTGAAAAATATATCCAGAATCAAAAGCCTTGTGTCCCAAAAAGACCAAGAGAAGCTCATCCATGCTTTTATCTTTAGTAGGGTTGACTACTGTAATGGCCTCTTAACTGGACTCCCTAAAAAGACTATAAAACAGCTGCAGCTCATTCAGAATGCAGCTGCTAGAATGTTAACCAGGACCAAGAGGACCGAGCACATCACTCCGGTTCTTAAATCTTTGCATTGGCTTCCAGTCAGTTACAGAATAGACTTTAAAGTGGTGCTTTTAGTTTATAAATCTCTGAATGGTTTAGGACCCAATTACATTTCTAATATGTTTGAAGAATATAAACCGAGCAGGGCTCTAAGATCCATGAACTCAGGTCAGCTAGTAGAGCCCAGAGTCCAAACTAAACATGGAGAAGCTGCGTTTAGCAGTTATGCTGTACACAACTAGAATAAAGTACCAGAAGATCTTAGACGTCCACCAAATGTGTCCATTTTTAAATCCAGGCTAAAAACACTACTCTTTGCACGTGCCTATGACTGAGCTCTCAAACGCAACCCCACTGTGAGCCTGTTTTTATAACAGCACTGTTTAGTATTACAGTTTTTCTAGCTTCTTTTGTTTTATATTCTATTTCTATTTTATTATTCTGTGTTATAGTTCTTCTAGCTTTCTGTTTTATATTTTATCTCAATTCTATTATCCTATGTTTTATTACTTATGCTGTTTTTATATTTCTCTTCTTAATTTATTGTGTTATTAAATGTACATCCTGCTATATTTTACCAATTGTAATGCAAGTTCTGGTGCTATCAGAGGAATAACCTCTGTGTAAACTGTTTCTGAATTTATTGCATTATTTCTATTTTCACTGTAAAGCACATTGAATTGCTTCTATGTATGAATTGTGCTATATAAATAAACTTGCTTGCTTGGCTGCCCTTGACCCTGTCGCTGGTTCACCGATTTGCCTTCTTTGGACCACTTTTGGTAAGTACTGACCACTGCAGACAGGAAACACCCCACAAGCGCTGCAGTTTTGGAGATGCTCTGACCCATATCCCACCCACTGACAGATGCAATGATAACGAGATTATCAGTGTTATTCACTTCATCTGTCAGCGGTCATAAGGTTATGTCGATCGGTGTATTTCATAATATCATGGCCCTTCTCATAAGAGACCAATTTCATAATTTCTAGGTGTATTTAATGGCATATTTCAACATTTATTCACATATGTCAGCATTAAATGACCTATGTGACTGCGTATTTCTCAGTCCTAAGGGATATGTCAATCAATGCAAGTTAATGGTCTTTAGCTGCTGATTCAAGGACACTAGCTTCACCAACAGATGCTAGCTTGCAAGAATTCAAACTGGATTTTGCAGCATTAGTTGCGCTTGATTCATTTGCTAGCGAATAAATTTTATATACCCGGCAACCTGTTCAAAACTGTATTGAGAATGTAAGGTTTATTTCAACAGATGACCTATGTATAATTACGAATAGTGACATTACTATAAGCCAACGTGAATGCCCCCGGAATATAATGACAGAGAGTATGGTGTGAACCATCTGAATGATTCTGTGTTTCGCTTCTGATTGTGTTAGCATTACACGTTAGTGTAGCAAATATAAAGTGAACTAAAACATTGGATGTAAAGTTTTTGTTTTTTCTCTGAAACACACAACACTGATTTGCACTTCATGCTGAAACAAGCGCAATACTGTGTTTAGCAAGTCACAACCCTCCGAAATTGAACCTTAGCCCCATTCCATCTACCTTAATGTCAGCTCAAAAACAAGCAGACATCTCCATTTTATTTTTGGAATTAGGTCAAAAGATCTGGGGCTATTCCAAAAACACCCTGTGCTCAATAAGCCCCTAAAGTCCTGGCCTACCGGCCGCACTAGCAGTGACGACCAGCATTTTTGTTTGCTTTAGCATTTCTTTTGTTAAATAGGAACATAATAATAGTGATTTTGCCAGAAATCTCTTCATACAAACCTGATAAATTGCTAAACTCAGTACAACCGCTAATGCACCAAAATCCTATTTGAATGCCCACAAACAAGCAACTGTTGGTGAAGCTTGTGTCGCTGGATGAGCCCATCAGCGGCTAAAGACCAACCACTTGCATTGATTGACATATCCTCTTGTGATAATGAAATACGCTTTTAAATGATTACATGATATTATGAAATAGGTCATGATATGATGAAAAAGGCCATGGTTTTATGAAATACATGTTATGATGAAAATTAAAAGATTATGAAATATCATACCATTATTTTAAAAAGGGTCTTAAAATATATTTCCTATTAACGTGCATATATAAATATTTATTTATATATTTAATTATTCGATTTTGACCACTTTGGACCTCCATAAATACATAGCCATGGTTCAGTGTTTTGTGTTAGGTTGTAATTATCTCTATGGAGCGAGTCATTGCAAATCGTTTTACCAGTTTCCCAACAACAAAGCTAAGAAGCGCATGTGGATCAGATTGATAAGGTAAATAGCTAGGTACCAAACTAAATGTACAGTAACGTTATACTTCAGTAATCATTACGACAATGTAGCTACATACCTTACGTTATCTACTAGGCTACTGGATGGTTCTAGCTTGTCATCAGGCAGTCTCAATAGCTAAACCCTTTATTTTAAGGCTTGCCTGTCAATAGCTCATTGCTTAATGTTGTACATATTTTATTCCCTATCCTTATGAGCAATGGACAGGTTGACAAAATCTACTGTTAAAATCCTGTTTTTGTTGGTTTTAAATATCCCATCTAGCAACGCCTAAAATTGGCACTTCAGCATATGTTTACAAACACTAAAAATATCGACACCCATTCCCACCTCCATAGCAAGAGTGCTCATAAAATACTTGTGCAGGGTTCCAAAACTAGCATGATCAGTAAGAATTTAGATTTTTAACATTTCTGCTATCCAAACAGAAGTTGAAAATACTGCCCTATGCGCGGTGCAGTGCAGTATACATACATAGTATGGGTCTTTGATAATCAGCTGTTTTTCTGGATCGTAGGAGCCAAGCAACTCAATCTTGGCTTTGCTGTTTTTCACAGAGGTCGCCTTCTTTTTCAGATCACTGTACAGAAAGAAAATAATCACATTCAGATCAAGTTGAGCCTGTGACAACTTATTTAACAGGAAAAATAACTTAAATACAACTATGTTATTTTAGTTAAAATAGTGTAAGCACTAACCACCCAATTGATAGAAAAGCAATTAGAAAAATTATTACTCCATATCAAATAGGACAAAACAAAAGTTAAATATATTGCATTTTACAAGCATTCCAAATGTTATGGAATCCAAACTTTTTTATTCTATAATGTGACTACCAATCTGATACCAAATATAAATAAATCATACGTTATTTGTGACTACATTCAACCATATTAAACAGTTACTAATACATGAGACTACACAACTTCTTTAAACAAGTCCTGAAAACCCAACTCTGGAAGTAAGTACTGGAAGTACTTAAAGAGAATCATGCTTTTTAGGGCTTGATGAACTGTGCAGATGAATGCAGTACAATAACACATTCAGACAGTAATTCAAATAATGCACAATTTCATTTGATTATATTATATATAAAAAATAAGACTTTGGTATTGAACTCATTTGTGAGTGTATAGAAAATAATGAATTTGTTATTGTCAAAAGTCAGTGCTGGAAAGACAATTCAAATAAAGAAAATTGGCAAAGTTCACAAAAAACAACATACAGAAGTAGTGGCAGTGAAACTATTTTAAGCACTCTATGACAAGGTAGAGAGTCTACTATTCTAGCCTCCAAGGGAAGCTTGTTCCACCATTGAGGTTCCCGTACTGAGAAACGTTTTAGACTGTGAGTACCAGGAACTGCGTTAAAGGGGCAGGAAGGCCAAAAGCCCAGAGAAGGCAGAATGAAGTTCAGAATGTTGTCAGCGATGAAGGACATGACCTAAAGTGGACAGGCCTTCCTGCAGAAGCAGAGGAGCTCTGTCTTGTCAATGTTAAGTTTGAGTTGGTGAGCTGACATCCAAGCACAGGTGTTTGAAGTTAGGAGGGCAGATGGTAATCTGCATAGCAGTGATAGGAAGGACAATGTGAGGATATGCAGGTACTGGTCATATAATTAGAATATCATCAAAAAGTTGATTTATTTCAGTAATTCCATTCAAAAAGCAAAACTTGCTTAATGTATACAGTCATTCCACACAGACTGATATATTTCAAGTGTTCATTCCTTTTAATTTTGATAATTATAACTGACAACTAATGAAACCCCCCAAATCAGTATTTCAGAAAATGTGATGACTTAAGATGATTTTTAGAAATGTTGGCCAACTGAAAAGTATGAACATGAAAAGTATGAGCATGTACAGCACTCAATACTTAGTTGGGGCCCCTTTTGCCTGAATTACTGCAGCAATGCGGTGTGGCATGGAGTCGATCAGTCTGTGGCACTGCTCAGGTGTTATGTGAGCCCAGGTTGCTCTGATAGTGGACTTCAGCTCTTCTGCATTGTTGGGTCTGGCGTATCGCATCTTCCTCTTCACAGTACCCCATAGATTTTCTATAGGGTTAAGGTCAGGCGAGTTTGTTGGCCAATTAAGAACAGGGATACCATGGTCCTTAAACCAGGTACTGGTAGCTTTGGCACTGTGTGCAGGTGCCAAGTCCTGCTGGAAAATAAAATCTGCATCTCCATAAAGTTGGTCAGCAGCAGGAAGCATGAAGTGCTCTACAACTTCCTGAGAGACGGCTGCGTTGACCTTGGACCTCAGAAAACATAGTGGACCAACACCAGCAGATGACATGGCAACCCAAACCATCACTGACTGTGGAAACTATACACTGGACTTCAAGCAACTTGGATTATGTGCCTCTCCTCTCTTCCTCCAGACTCTGGGATCTTGATTTCCAAAGGAAATGCAAAATGTACTTTCATCAGAGAACATAACTTTGGACCACTCAGCAGCAGTCCAGTCCTTTTTGTCTTTAGCCCAGGCGAGACGATTCTGACACTATCATGTTCAAGAGTGGCTTGAAACAAGGAATGCGACAGCTGAAACCCATGTCTTGCATACGTCTGTGCGTGGCGGTTCTTGAGGCACTGACTCCAGCTGCAGTCCACTCTTTGTGAATCTCCCCCACATTTTTTATGGGTTTTGTTTCACAATCCTCTCCAGGGTGCGGTTATCCCCATTGCTTGTACACTTTTTTCTACCACATCTTTTCCTTCCCTTCGCCTCTCTATTAATGTGCTTGGACACAGAGCTCTGAGAACAGTCGGCCTCTTTAGCAATGATCTTGTGTGCCTTGCCCTCCTTGTACAAGGTGTCAATGGTCGTCTTTTGGACAGCTGTCAAGTCAGCAGTCTTCTCCATGATTGTGTACCTTACAGAACTAAATTGAGAGACCATTTAACGGCCTTTGCAGGTGTTTTCAGTTAATTAGCTGATTAGAGTGTGGCACCAGGTGTCTTCAATATTGAACGTTTTCCCAATATTCAAATTTTCTGAGATACTGATTTTGGGGTTTTCATAAGTTGTCAGTTATAATCATCAAAATTAAAAGGAATGAACACTTGAAATATATCAGTCAGTGTGGAATGACTGTATACATTATACAAGTATCAATTTTTGAATGGAATTACTGAAATAAATCAACTTTTTATGATATTTTAATTGTGACCAGCACCTGTAAATAATGAGCCAAATGACTTAGTGTAAAGAGATGAATACATGTTCAAAATCAAATTCCACCAAAACATAGTAAACAGTTTAACTGCCTAAATGAGATTGGCAGCCGTACCACTTGGACCAGGAGTCAACTGACTCCAAATTGAAGACCACCACTAATACCTCCCATGCTTAAAACTGGAGCAGCAGATCCTAGTTTTGTGTGTGGATGTGTATGTGGTGGGGGACATAAGAGAGGCATAACACTGCACAGTAAATGTACAAATTGAATCCTGGTTCCCAGTGAGTAAAATGATATGTAAGTAAAGCACAATAATCGAATGAACAAAACTCAAACTGGTTACAATAGGATAATAAGTAGTAACGGGTGGTGAGGCAATCTTCTCTTCTCTTTTGAGCCAACCCAAACACTCATGAGACAGTAAATAAAAAAGGAGAAAAAGGAAAAACTTGCCTTTGAAGAGCAAGGACGAGGCATCCAAAGAACTCAGTAAGCTGCTTACTGACCGAATCCGCCATAGGCATGTGATTTGAAAATGACCCTTGGGCGTTCAAAGTAGCAAGAAATATCTTTACACCAGTCGAGGTTGCCCCTGAAGAGAGCTTAAACGAAAGCTCCAAAAGTTGTCTTCCTGACACCACAGCCTGTTTTAAGTGTCTCTAGTTATACAAATTGTACAGAAATGCAAAAACAAAGAGGTCAAATAAAAGCCATTTACCATAATTTTTTACATATTATTTTACCTGTGGTAATGCTCTAATGAGACTGAAGGGATGACAGATGTAACATATGAAAAGGAAAACGAATGCATTTACTAGTTAGTTGATGAATATCATGGGTCATTCCTACACTCTGCATTATGTACTTTTCTGTCGAAGCTGGTGACCGCAATAGTCTCATGTGGGTAAGTAACATAGGGTCAATAATTAAATACAAGAAGAGTTTTTTGTATGTTTATTCAGTTTTTTTTCTCCACTAGAAGAAGCCTAGAATAGAAATGACATGTGATGCCATGATGTGGAAAACTGCTCTGTGAGTCATTATCAGTATAGATGTTGGAAATTGTTGGTTCAGTAAGCTTCCTGCGCATGCACGCGCACAGAGAGAAAGTGAGAGTGAACATACCTCAAATTGCTCTCATCCATGCACAGAATGTAGTCAAAAGTCAAAAAATCTTCTTTTGTCACCTAGAACAAAAATAAGAAATATGTGTTAACCTTTCTACTGGTGTGAGTTGAAAACACAAGACAGCATGCAGTACTTCTGATGTTTCACTGACACTAAGCAAAAGATAACATACAGTGGGGAGAACAAGCATTTGATAAACTGCTGAATTTGCAGGTTTTCCTACTTACAAAACATGTAGAGGTCAGTAATTTTTATCATGGGCACACCTCAACTGTGAGAGAAGGAATCTAAAACAGAAATCCAGAAAATCACATTGTATGGTTTTTAAAGAATTTATTAGCATTTTATTGCATGACAAGTATTTGATACATTAGAAAAGCAGAACTTAATATTTGGTACAGAAATCTTTGTTTGCAATTACAGAGATCAAACGTTTCCTGTAGTTCTTGACTAGGTTTGCACACATTGCAGCAGGGATTTTGGCCCACTCCTCCATACAGACCTTCTCCAGATCCTTCAGGTTTCCGGGCTGTCGCTGGGCTATACAGATTTTCAGCAACCTCCAAAGATTTTCTATTGGGTTCAGGTCTGGAGACTGGCTAGGCCACTCCAGGACCTTGAGATGCTTCTTACAGAGTCACTCCTTAATTGCCCTGGCTGTGTGTTTCGGGTCATTGTCCTGCTGGAAGACCCAGCAACGACCCATCTTCAATGCTCTTACTGAGGGAAGGAGGTTGTTGGCCAAGATCTCGCGATACATGGCCCCATCCATTCTCCACTCAGTACGGTGCAGTCGTCCTGTCCCCTTCGCAGAAAAGCATCCCCAAATAAATATTCTTCTACCTGCATGATTCATGGTTGGGATGGTGTTCTTGGGGTTGTACTCATCCTTCTTCCTCCAAACACGGCGAGTGGAGTTTAGACAAAGCTCTATTTTTGTCTCATCAGACCGCATGACCTTCTCCCATTCCTCCTCTGGATCATCCAGATGGTCATTGGCAAACTTCAGACGGCCTGGACATGAGCTGGCTTGAGCAGAGGGACATTGCGTGTGCTGCAGAATTTTAATCCATGACGGCGTAGTTTGTTACTAATGGTTTTCTTTGAGACTGTTGTCCCAGCACTCTTTAGGTCATTGACCAGGTCCTGCTGTGTAGTTCTGGGCTGATCCCTCACCTTCCTTATGATCATTGATGCCCCACGAGGTGAGATCTTGCATGGAGCCCCAGACCGAGGGAGATTTTCCATCATCTTGAACTTCTACCATTTTCTAACAATTGCGCCAACAGTTGTTGCCTTCTCACCAAGCGGCTTGCCTATTGTCCTGTAGCCCATCCCAGCTTTGTGCAGGTCTAAAATTTTATCCCTGATGTCCTCACACAGCTCTCTGGTCTTGGCCATTGTGAAGAGGTTGGCGTCTGTTTGAGTGCGTGCCTTTTATACAAGTAACAAGTTCAAAACATTGCAGTTAATACAGGTTATGAGAGGAGAACAGGAGGGCTTCTTAAAGAAAAACCAACAGGTCTGTGAGAGACGGAATTCTTACTGGTTGGTAGGTGATCAAATACGTATGTCATGCAATAAAATGCAAATAAATAATTAAAAAATCATACAATGTGATTTTCTGGATTTTTGTTTTAGATTCCCGTCTCTCACAGTGGAAGTGTACCTATGATAAAAATGCAGACCTCTACGTGCTTTGTCAGCAGGAAAACCTGCAAAATCAGCAGTGTATCAAATGCTTGTTCTCCCTACTGTATGTATAGAAAGAGACTTCCATTACAGAAGTGAAGCCCTCTCCCTGATTCTCAATGAATAAAATTGACACTTATGAATATGACACCTATTCTGGATGGAAAAACTGGAGTGTCCAGATGACTTAGAGGAAGTAAAAGATGCTAAGTTAGAGACTGGATATATATACAGCAGTTATAAAAAGTCGACACACTCCTGCTAAAAAGCCATGTTAATGTGATGTAAAAGAATAAGACAGAAATCATGTCAGAACCTTTTCCACCTTTAATGTGATCTATAACATGAACATTTCAATTGAAAAACAAACAGAAATCTTTGAGGGGAGTTTTTTTTATATAAACCTTACAATAACCTGGTTTTATAAAGCTCTTATAACTTGGGATGTGGCGGTGTTCAGAATTAACCAATCACATTCACACTCATGTTAAATAGAAGGCATTACACACCTGCCATCATTTAAAGTGACTGATAAATCACAAATCAAGTTCAGCTGTTCTAGTAGGATTTTCCTAGTTGCATCTCAGAACAAAAGCCATGGTCAGCAGAGAGCTTCCAAAGCATCAGAAGGATCTCATTGTTGAAAGCTATCAGTCAGGAGATGGGTACAAAAAAAGTTCCAAAGCATTAGATATACCATGGAACGCAGTCAACCGCAAGTGGAGATAATATGACACAACAGAGACATAGCCAAGAACTGGACATCCCTCCAAAATTGATGAAAAGACGAGAAGAAAACTGGTCAGAGGCATCCAAGAGGCTTACAGCATCATAAAAGGAGCTGCAGGAATTTCTGGCAAGTACTGGCTGTGTGCTGTATATGACTATCTCCTGTATTATTCATATGAATAGGCTATGGGGTAGGGTGGCAAGACAGAAGCACTTTCTTACAAAGAAAAACATTCAAGCCTGGTTGAAGTTTGCAAAAACAAACATCAAGTCTCCCCAAAGCACGTGGGAAAATGTGTTACAGTCTCATGAAACCAAGGTTGAACTTTTTTGGCAATTCCAAAAGGTATATTTTGTACAAAAACAACACTGCACATCACCCATAAAACACCATACCCACTGTGAAGAGGGCTGTCCACAGGAGATGCCCTCGCAATCTGACAGATTTGGAGGGCTTTTGCATAGAAGAGTGTGCAAATATTGCCATGTCAAAATGACTCCTACCCAAAGACTGAGCGCTGTAATAAAATCAAAAGGTGCTTCAACAAAGCATTTAAGGGTGTGCACACTTATGCAACCAGGTTATTGTGAGGTTTTTATTTTTCTCCCTCAAAGATATTAGTTTGTTTTTCAATTGAATTGTTCACATTATAGGTCATATGTAAGGGGGATCTTTGTCAATTTCTTTGACATGACAAACACCTGGTATTTAAACAGGGGTGTGTAGACTTTATATACAATGTACACCATGTTCTTGGTTATGGAACAGATTTAAAGCCGCACCTCTGAAGTTTGTTGTGGAAATAGCTGATTTTAGTCAACAGCCATGGCTCATGAGAAAGTGGACAGACTAATCAATTATGGTTTCAAAGGGTTTTGAGGATCTGATTTATGGGGTATGAACACCAATTAGAGAGAAGGGGGGAGTAACTACAAAAAGACAGAAAAATGTAAGCTTAGCTGTGGTGTAAACTGGATCATTCTAACAGGCAAATGTATAATCCATAGCACAAAAACTACACTCCTCAAAGTTGTCAATGACCTCCTCTCTGCTGATGCCTGTTCCCTAAACATCCTGATTCTCCTGATGCTGCCTTTGAAACCATTAACCACAAGATTCTGCTCACCATGCTTGAGGGGCTGGGTGTTGAGGGAACTGTACTCGCCTGGCTCAATTCCTATTTCACTAACCAAACCCATTTCATCTCACTCAAAGTCCCAATTTCCGATTCACTCAAGGTGTCCCCCAGGGCTCAGTGCTTGGTCCCCTACTCTTCATCATCTACATCCTTCCCCTTGGTCAAATCCTCCGTTACTTCAACCTACATTTCCACTGCTATTCTGATGATACACAAATATATACAGTGGGGCAAAAAAGTATTTAGTCAGCCACCAATTGTGCAAGTCCTCCCACTTAAAAAGATGAGAGAGGCTTGTAATTTTCATCATAGGCAGACTTCAACAATGAGAGACAAAATTAGATTTTTTTTTTCTCAAGAACATCACATTGTAGGATTTTGTATGAATTTATTGGTAAATTATGCTGGAAAATAAGTAAAAATAAGTTTGGTCAATAACAAAAGTTCATCTCAATACTTTGTTATATACTCTTTGTTGGCAATAACAGAGGTCAAACATTTTCAGTAAGTCTTCACAAGGTTTTCACACACTGTTGCTGGTATTTTGGCCCATTCCTCCATGCAGATCTCCCCTAGAGCAATGATGTTTTGGGGCTGTCGCTGGGCAACACGGACATTCAACTCCCTCCAAAGTTTTTCTATGGGGTTGAGATCTGGTGACTGGCTAGGCCACTCCGGGACCTTGAAAGGCTTCTTACGAAGCCACTCCTTCGTTGCCCGGGCGGTGTGTTTGGGATCATTGTCATGCTGAAAGACCCAGCCACGTTTCATCTTCAATACCCTTGCTGGTGGAAGGAGGTTTTCAATCAAAATCTCACGATACATGGCCCCATTCATTCTTTTCTTTACACGGATAAGTCGTCCTGGTCCCTTTGCAGAAAAACAGCCCCAAAGCATGATCGTTCCACCCCCATGCTTCACAGTAGGTATGGTGTTCTTGGGATGCAACTCAGCATTCTTTCTCCTCCAAACACGACAAGTTGAGTTTTTACCAAAAAGTTCAATTTTGGTTTCATCTGACCATATGACATTCTCCCAATCCTCTTCTGGATCTTCCAAATGCTCTCTAGCAAACCCCAGACGGGCCTGGACATGTACTGGCACTGCAGGATCTGAGTCCCTGGCGGCGTAGTGTGTTACTGATGGTAGCCTTTGTTACTTTGGTCCCAGCTCTCTGCAGGTCATTCACTAGGTCCCCCCCATGTGGTTCTGGGATTTTTGCTCATCATTCTTGTGATCATTTTGACCCCAAGGGGTGATATCTTGTGTGGAGCCCCGGGTCGAGGGAGATTATCAGTGGTCTTGTATGTCTTCCATTTTCTTATAATTGCTCCCAAAGTTGATTTCTTCACACCAAGCTGCTTACCTATTGCAGATTGTCTTCCCAGCCTGGAGCAGGTCTAAAATTTTGTTTCTGGTGTCCTTTGACAGCTCTCTGGTCTTGGCCATAGTGGAGTTTGGAGTGTGACTGTTTGAGGTTGTGGACATGGGTCTTTTATACTTATTACAAGTTCAAACAGGTGCCATTAATACAGGTAACGAGAGTAAGACAGACAAGCCTCTTAAAGAAGCTACAGGTCTGTGAGAACCAGAAATCTTGCTTGTTTGTAGGTGACCAAATACTTATTTTACAGAGGAACTACCAATAAATTCATTAAAAATCCTACAATGTGATTCACTGGATTTTTTTTCCTCATTTTGTCTCTCATAGTTGAAGTGTACCTATGATGAAAATTACAGACCTCTCATCTTTTTAAGTGGGAGAACTTGCACAATTGGTGGCTGACTAAATACTTTTTTGCCCCACTGTATAGCCACCAAGTCTCTCACCAACCCATCTCTGACCCATATTGAATAGCACCAAGTCTCTCATCAACCCATCTCTGACCCATATTGAATCCTGTCTGACTGCAAAAAAAGCATGGATGAAGGACAACTTCTTTAAAGTAAACAGTGACAAAACAGAACATCTACTCATTGGAACCAAATCCACCCTCACCAAAACTGGAACTTTCCATCTCAGCATCAATGACACCGTTGTTTCTCCATCCCCCCAGGCACGTAACCTTGGTGTCATTCTGGACATCTTTGATCAGCACATCAGACAAAAATCTTTGTTTTCCCATCTATGAAACATCACCAAACTCAGACCTTCCATCTCCCATCCTGCTGCTGAAACCCAAATTCTCCCATCTTGACTACTGATTACTCCCTACTCACCGGCATCAAATCTACATCCCTCCATAAGCTCCAAATGGTTAAAAACTCTGTTGCTAGACTACTCCCTCATACCAAGTCCCGACAGCATATCAGCCCTATCCCCTATGTGAGTAACACTGGCTTCCTATCTCCCAACGCATCAACTACAAGATCATCCAATTGACAAATAAAGCCCTAAACAATATCGCCCCTGCCTACCTCTCTGACCTTCCATACCATCCAACACACACACTTGGTTCCAGTAATGCAGGCCACCTCTTAACCCCAAAGTCCAAGCTCAAAGGCTTTGATGACAGGGCATTTGCAAGAGTTGCTCCTCGTCTCTGGAACTCTGCCCAAAACCACCTGTGACTGAGACTATCCCCAGCTTCTAGCAATGCCTCAAGACACATCTGTTCAAAATCGCCTGCCCATAGCCATGCCAAATCCCACACTCCAATCTTTCATATAATATATATCTTTGTTTCTGTTTGTTTTCTGTTCCATGTCATTTTGTACAGCGTCTTTGGGTCCATGAAAAGCACTATATCAATATAATGTATTATTATTATTATAAGAATATATAAATAAATAGGCCTACATTTTGTATATGGGTTTGGGTAAAGACTATATTTATTGGCACTGAACCCTTTCTAAATCCAGGTTTATGTTGCTAGTTTCCAATTCCAGCCATTACCATTTCGACTCTGCAGTTCCCCGCTTGGGCTTCTTAGGGCAAACATACACACAGTTTTGACTTCTCCCTTTGCAGTCATCTCATGTTAAAATCCTCAAGGCAGAGATAGAGCCTAGTTGGATTTGTGGAATTTTTGACCGACAGTAGGGGAGGCTGCTACATGAGGAACAGTTAGGAGGAGAGAGATCGGAGGATGGAGACATGATCTGAGGTCAGATAAAATCATGTGCAGTTGTTAAGTTATTGTGTGACTCCTAGTCTGGAGTGTATGGAGCTGGAACTATCTGCTCACAAAAACGATACTGAGCTGCAGCAATAGCTCAACCAGAGGCTAAATTACAGTATGTCAAATATGAAGATGGAAATTGGGATGAAAACCAAAAATAGAAATACTGCTTGATTTTGATCATTCACATTCAGGGCAAAAAAAGTCACAAAGCAACAAACCCCCTTGCAGGACCCCCTCCAATCAAATCCATTAGTCAGGATTTCCAGTGATAACACTAAAGTAACATAATCTTTCTCTGTAGATTTATTTGCTCAATTAAACAAACAAAAAAGTCCCTATTCTATCTCCTCGTCATTGTCTCTCAAGAAAACAAACAAAAGCAAACAAAAACTCAAGTTTCTGATTAAACAGATGCCCTCTGTTTCCAAACAGACATTTCTCACAGGCAGGCTAAGACAGAAGCAGGAGAGAGAGAGTTACAGTACAATGAAGTTTGCTGGAAATAGGATAGAAACCCAGTGCTTATCAAAGTTCATTGTGCAGAGAATGGTGATTCCAAGCCAAGACTAGGGCTAGAGCGGTGTCGTGCTCCCACCCCATTTGGAGATATGAACAGGCTTGGCCGCGATCTGTTATGGGGACAAACTAAATCAATTGCAGCAGCACAGGGCCCCAGACAACAGACAGGAGAGAGGAGAGTGCTGAAACTAAAACCTTGGGGAGGAAAATGTGGTGCAAAGGCCCAAATGCTGCCACAGTTGGCAAGGACCTACAAAATAACACACACTTATGTCAATAGACAGTTGATTTGAAAAGTATAAATTGTGATCATGATGGATTTCAAATAACACTGATGTAATTTGGGATGAATCAGGGTCTTTTTTGCTGGACCGCGCAAGTGGTCACTGACCGACCAACATTGTTAAATAGCGTCCCACTATCGAATTTCCAAGGTACGAATCTGCGCATGCTAATCGGGGTAATAAACCCCTTGGGCAGTAAATGAGTTGGTGTTTCCACGATTCTCTAGTCTTTTCACTTAACAAAAAAGTCAGTTATCGTCCCCTATAGTTATTCTATCAATGTCATTCACGAATGAAAGAAAAACTAATGATTTTGTGCAATGAAATGAAATAGCCTTAGCAGGGAAAAGTTCATCTTCACTCTCACTAGCAATTGCTCAATTCTGGTCACTATTCCAATTAGTAAGTTAGTAGATACAAGTACGCCTATTACTGGCGAATAAGATGTTAAAACGGCCATTGGCATAACCCACAGTTCATAGAAACTATTTGCGGAGGAGGTAAACTAAAGAAACTTCTGTCCGTTTAACACAATGCTCAATGGTGTCTAGCGACTGCTGTAACGTATAGCACTGTGGTGTAGTAGTTAAAGACAGCGCCTCTCACATGGGAGACAAGAGTTTGAATCGAGTCAGGGCAATTACATTTATTAATTTTAACTGCGGGCCGCAATAAAATTGTTGACGGTTATATTGCGAATATTTCTTGTGGATTTTCAAAGTATGCATCTGCATATCCTTTTCAGGGTAATAAAACACAACAGTAAACGAGTTGGGGTACTCTTGTCTTTTCAACAATGAAAAGGTTAGTTATCGTCACCTTTATTTATTGTTATTGTATCAATGTCATTCACAAATAAAATTAAAACCTACGTTGTTGTTGCATTAAATGAAATAGCTTTGGGAGTGTAAAGTTCAGACTCGCTAGCAACTGCTCAATGCTTATGACTATTCCAAGCAGTAAGATAGTGGACTCTGGTAAAGCCTATTACTGGGTACTAAGCTGTTAAAATGGCCAGAAGCCAAAGCCATAGAGTTCATAGATGCTATTTTTGGAGGAGGTAAACTTAAAAAACAAATGTTAGTCAGTTTAACAGAATGCTTAATGATGTAGCCTAATGTGCATCACTGTGGCATAATGGTTAGACAGTGCCTCTGATGTGGGAGAACTGGGTTTGAATCCAGTCAGGGCAGCATTTTTTATCAAGATAGTAAATGTGGGCTGGCTGAACTAAGCCTTTTTTTATAATGTACTTTCCGCTTTGTGTTGTAGCATAAGGCAGGCGATTGGATCTTTTATCTTGATTGAGCTTATTTTCCACTTATTTTTTGTGACGCGCATCATGCAGACATTTGTATTGATCTAGGTTCCATTTCTAAACTTCTTTGACCAGTCAATTCAACTTAATGAGCCATAGCGCTTCAAAAGATCACAAATCTACTCGGCAGGGATTTGTATCCTTGCGGGCTATATACACTTCTCAGTATCAATATCAGCAAAACCTACTATGTCAAAATTATATATAATTCTAAATAAGAACATCCTAGCTTGACAGGTAGAGTTATATGCATTTATGCTCTCAACAGTGAAAACAGGCAACATTGTTCACCAACAAACATGACATACAGCTCTGGAAAAAAGATCCTTTCCAAAATAGCTGAAAAAGAAGGTTTTGAGTGAGGAACAGGATTAAAATTAAGAGACAACCGCAAATTGAACGCTTCTGTTCCTCACTCAAAATCTTCATTTTCTACTGTTTTGGAGTGGAAAGAAACAGGTGCAGTGGTTGCAGAATTTTCTTCTGAGTGGTATATGGAAACATTTTAATACAGAAAACTGTGCCCTGCGTTCACTTAGAAGAGGACTAAAGGCGCATGCAATTCTATCAAGTTACCCAGTTCAACCCGTGGAGACAAGACAGATTGTAAGTAACACTTCCGATTGCTATGTTATAATACACAAAGAACACATTGCCTCTGAATATTCATGGCAAGGGTTGGGGATTAACATGTTTACCATCACCTCCCTTTAGCTGCTCTCCAAGCTTCTATTCAGTCAATTCCTCATCTGGGTATTACGTTTAGAACAAGCAAGACTATATCCACCGAAAAATTCTTCCTGCTTGTATTCAGAGTAAGATGTAATATACATTGTGGGAAAAAAGTATTTGATCCCGTACTGATATTGTACATTTGCCTACAGACCAAATTGTTGGTCTATAATTCCTATGGTAGGTTTATCTGAACAGTGAGAGACATAATAATAACAACAAAAACCAGAAGAAATGCATGTAAAAGAATTTAGAAATTGATTTGCATTTTAATGAGGGAAATTAGGATTTCATCCCATCTCAATCCGAAAGATTTGTCTCCCAGGTGTTTTTTTAAAGGTAACGAGCTGAGATTAGGAGCACACTCTTAAAGGGAGCACTCATAATCTCAGTTTGTTACCCATACAAGACACCTGTCCACAGAATCAGATTCCAAACTCAAGAGCAGAGCTGTCGAAGAATGTCAGGATCAAGATTGTAGACCTACACAGAGCTGGAATGGGCTACAAAACCATTGCCAAGCAGCTTGATGAGAAGGTGACAACAGTTGGTGCAATTATTTGCAAATGGAAGAAACACAAAAGACCTGTCAATCTCCCTCGGTCTGGGGCTCCATGGAAGATCTCACTTCGTAGAGTTGCAATGATCATTAAAACATGACAATGACCCAAAACACATGGCCAAGGCAACAAAGGAGTGGCTCAAGAAGAAGCATATTAAGTTCCTCGAGTGGACCAGCCAGTCTCCCGACCTTAAGCCGATAGAATATCTGTGGTGGGAGCTGAAGGTTCGAGTTGCCGAACGTCAACCTCGAAACCTTAATGTCTTGGAGAAAATCTGCAAAGAGGAGTGGAACAAAATCCATCCTGGTGTGTGCAAACCTACAAGAAACATCTGACCTCTGTAATGGTAAACAAGGGTTGTCACAAAGTACTAAGTCATGTTTTGCGGAGGGGTTGAATATGTATTTCCGTTATTAAACTGCAAATTACTATGTAAATCAATTTATAAACAATTTTACATGTGTTTTTATGGACTTTCTTTGTGTTATTCTGACTCTCACTGTTAAATAAACATACCATTAAAATTATAGACTGTCAATTTCTTTGTCAGTGGGCCAACATACAAAATCAGCAAGAGATCAAATACTGCAATAATCCCCAGGGTGACTGTTGTATCATATACCTGTCGAGCCCTGTGTTTTGTCTCAATGCCATGTTTCCTCAGGCACGTCAGACCACGGGCATCCGGGGAGCTGCCTGTGTTCCAGTCAGATGTGGCACCACTGTCTATGACCCACTGCAACAACAGAGAACACAATAGCTAGCTTCTAACACAAACAGGAAGGCGAAAGGGGCTGGTCATACCTGCCTGGCTACATGCCTCATGGGCACGCCATGTTTCTTCAGGCAGGCTTGACCACGATGGTCTGGAGGGTTGCCTATCTCATAGGTGGAGGTGGCAGCACTGTCTATCCCCCACTAAGCAGAGCATGGGAACAACACCACAGAAGAACATTTTCACACAAGAACTCACATGCAGCAACATTATTAAAGTCTACCTGCTGACTTAAGGTTATTGGTATTGGGCTTATATGATGTGTAATGCATAACAATGCTGAGCAGCTTTGGATAGTAGAAAATAAATTTGTCAGGGATAAACTTATGTAAATGTAATGCACACAGCAGTTTTTACTCTAAAGCCGTTTTTCTTTTTTTTTTTTAAAGTATATCAGTCCGCCCTTCAGTTTCTCTTCCATGAACATTAGGACTCATCGCTGTATCTCGTATGACAAGGAGCACTGGGCATTTCTTTAAGAGTGCAGGATTCTCTTTTGTTTATTCACAAAGCATTTTTCCAGATACTTCCAGCTAATTTGATTTCACATTTTAAAAAACAATTCAATCTAGCAAGAGACATTTTTATTGGATAGGAGCACCAAAGAAAATAAACTAGTACTGAAAATAAAAACAACTACCTCATGTATAAGCGTTCAGACCGTTATTTCAGTACTTTGTAGAAGCACATTTGGCAACAGTCATAGCTTTGAGTCTTCTCTGGAATTGGGCGGTTTCTCCTAATTTCCCTTTGTAGATATTCTCAAGCTATGGCAGATTGAATAGGGAGTGTGGGATGACTGCGATGGCTCCAGTCGTTCAGATGGCATGTCATACGCCATTTACTCAGGAGCAGCTCTACAATAATGGCATGATTGGAGTGTTGCAAAGTCAGTTGTCCTTCTGGCAGTTTCTCCCATTTCTGACTGAGAAAACTGTAAGTTCTAAGACTTTCAATTCTTGTATGACCATTTCACAATGATGGTGCCCACTGTACTGCTAGGAACTTTCCTTGCTTTAGCATTTTATTTTTGTATAACTTTCCCGAGATAAATATACAAGTGTGTGGCTTTCTAAATCATGTCCAGTCACTTTCATGAATAGTGGACTCTCAATCTCAAGGACAATCTAAGGATGCATGAGGCACCTGAGCTCAATGTAAAGGGTCTGAATACTTACGTAAATTAGATATCAAAATGTTTCCTTTTTATAAAACCTGCACAAAATGTGTGTGTGTGGATTGATGATAAAAAGCATTTTAATCATTTATAAATGAAGTATATAAAACGACAGGTGGAGAAAGTCAAGGGGTCTGAATACTTTCTGAAGTTACTGTACTGTTAATCCTTCACCTTGTCAACAACACCGGCATCTGTCACCATCATTTTGAAGACAGCTTCGGCAATCGGGGACCTACAGATGTTCCCTGTTTGAAACAAAAATACATACTAAGTTCAGTAACATAGGTACATGGGTAAAAAATGTCATGCTGCTGGTTAAGTGACTACTCCCGCCTAGCACACAGGTGACCAATCTTCTGAAGCATCTTACCTACTGACAGGGCCAGTTCTAAGCATGGCTTTGGTCCCCGAACGCTAGGGGGAGGGGGCTACAAATAACATTTTGCCATGTGGGCCACCACAAGGCTAAAAATGGTACTGCCTGTTAACACCACCGAGACGAACACATAGTACATTTATTTCATCAAAAAAAATAATAACAACTGAACTTAATAAGACTCTAGTTCAGTGGTTCTTAACCTGGGTTCGATCGAACCCCAGGGGTTCGTTGAGTCAGTCTGAGGGGTTCGGCGGAGGTCAAGACACACATGCGACTCATATGAAATATTCATTATTATATTTTTGTGCGAAAATCATGCTTTGATGGTTTTGTTCTTTAAACACAGTGATGTTGATGCACGGTTCATTCTGTGCACCAGTAAAATATGTTTTAGATTTGAAAAAAATCGTATTAAATTTTTCTAATTAAGAAGGGTTCGGTGAATACGCATATGACACTGGTGGGGTTCAGTACCTCCAACAAGGTTAAGAACCACTGCTCTAGTTACCGTGTGAATCTATATATTTTTTTTTTACAATAATGGCCTATAGTGTACATAAGATAAAACATGGTGTGTATGATTAAGCATAACAAAGTCTGTTGAAATATTTTGCTATGGACATGAAAAGGTTTAGTAAATTGCATTAGTCAAATATTAGATCAAAGTGTAATGATCATCACAACACTTGGATTATGTTTGTTATATAATTTCAGTTTGGCTACAATAATTATTAGTTGTTTATTCTAATTAGAGAGCGGCAGCTCAGGAAACTATCTGAATGAAGATAATTAGTGAACTCTCACACACACCCCTAATGTAAGGTGACATCCCTCAAAGCCCTCTCAGAGATAAAAGCAAATAAAATGTCTATCCTCCCTTTCTAAAAAACTGTATAAAGTTAACAGGGAATGTTTGAAGGAGGAGAGATCTGTAATCGTAAGCCACAGGGTCAGGAAGTAATTGACAAGTGATATAAAAGCAGGAAGAAACATGTGAGATAGCCTAATGATTCAACAGACACTAGCCGTAGACCTCATCTCTCAGGCTTGCCTAAATGTCAAACGGCAAGTTTTCTCCCACTGGTTGGTCTGAAATCTACTGGCCCGGACTGTATTAACTATTTTTAATGGCCCAAAATGAATAAAAAAATATACATAATTGTATTTTACAGAAATAGAGAAGGTAAAATATATTTATCTGTACCACAGATTTGCATGTGGGCCTGGGACCTCATGCAGGTTATTTCCTTCCCAGCTGGAACACAACAATGCTAGAGTATTTACCATTCTAAATTTCAGACAGTTGTATGAAACGAAAATTGCATAGACTTAACGCAAGCAAAAAGATATGCCCTCACGATGTACTGGTTTTGCAAGTTCAAGACACTATTAGCATTTATTTAAAAAATGTAAATGCACATTGCAAGTCTATGTCAAGACTTACACAACACAAGTGAAAGATCGTATGTACTACAGCCCTGCGCCAGAGACACTGTCCTGGTCGTTTTCATTCCAACCCCATGTATATGCATCCTTCACTGACTGTCTGATTATTTGAAAGTGTGCTAAATTAGGGTTGGAGTGAAAACAACCAGGATTGTATCTCCTGCAGCAGAGTTGGAAACACCTGGCTTATACTATAGTGAGAAAAGGGAACACAATATTTTGTTTGATTTTGAGCTATATGAGATGGTAATAGTCTTAATGAAATATCCAAACTCTTCACTCATGAAATACAAATGAATTAGGAAACGTGAACTTGTACGTGTGTGCAAGCAAAATAAACATTTGGTAACAAATAATCCCAATGATCACTTTAAAAGTTATAATTTTTAACCCAGCTGTACAGTGATCCATATGTGATGAACGACACAGTTCTCCAACTCGATATCAATAATGGCTTTAATATGCGCGTTACTCAACCATCATCACCTTATTTCCACAAACATTTTACTCTACCTCTTAGGACCACGTAGGGCTCTGCAGTTGAGCAACAGCACCTGAATATACAAGGCATTCACTTTATAGCACAAAGTCACAGGGACGCCGACAGGAATCCCAGGGCCCGGGACAAAATTGAAAGTTTACAACCCAAACCACAGCCCAAAACAATGTGTAAACAGCAATAATGTTACTGTTCATAAGAAGTCATAAACGTTTATTGTTTTAGCTAGGTAGTACTAAATACCAAGATTGACTGACTAATAAATAATTCAATTTAAGCCAACCAAATGCCCCCCCCTGTATGGCCCAGTGACTGTCTGTTTACTGGCCCGACGTCAGGATTTATGGGTCCTGGGCCAGTGGGCCATCGTTAATGTAGAACCCTGGACCGTCATGGATAATCTTGCATTAAAACATCACCTATAAGGCAGAATGTTAAATACATTGATATTTCAAGGTACATTAGTCTTTGTTTGTCCCTTGAGCGGTGCCTACCAAAATACCTTTGGCTTGTATTTCCGGGTGGTATTTTCAAACTCCCAATATAATGCGTTAGGAAAAAGTTCATTGAAAAAGTAACATCAGAAATATATACAGACCAGCAACTTTGAAAGTGTGGTTGACAGCCGAATAGTGGTATTTTGTATTGGACTGAATCTTGCATAAGAATATACAACAGGTCATAAACACTCCTATTCAATTTGTTCAATATTCTGAAAACGGGAGTTCTCAAGTTAGATACAAGTCTTACACTCTGGTATTCTGAAAGGCCCAGCGCTAAGGCCTGCAGGCATTCAAGCAATAACAGTATTCATTAGTTACGGTTTTAAATAATTACATAATTGACAAGGAAACAAGCGACAGTAAACTTTGAGAATGGCGTGATCCTCAGTACAAGGCACACTGGTTCCAGTATTGCCGAAAGGCCTGTGGTTTCAAACACAATAGTCCCTAGGATTTAAAGAGAACGGTGTAAAAAAAAAAAAACATCCAATCAGGAGAATTGCCATCCAAGCAGGAAATGGCATGAATTGAGCAAACAGACAAGGCCTCAAACTGGCGAATAACAAGGCAGTAAAACAGTAGTGATCCGAATAGCATCTCAGAGAGAACCTATCAGTCCTTACATCTTCATACCAGGAAGACTTCGGTGTATTGTGCAGGTAAAATGATCTTATCCGGCAGATTGTCTTGCCCCTCAGCATAAATCAGATTAGTTCGCAGTGTAATTGGATATTAAGGCTGTACGCTCTGTGAACATATTCTTCATTAATGTATCTTGGCAGTGGTAGTTTTGGTATTCAAGTTCAATTCAAAACAGCTAACTATGGCTAACCTAGCTACTGCAGCTTTCAGTTTACACCGTAGCTAGCCAGCTTAGCATAGCATCCCTTGCCATTATTTTAAAACCGATAGTCAGTTTCTGAGTCTTTTTTACACTTTATTACAAAGCTTTGAAACACAGTTACCCTGTCGTGCACATAAACAATGTCGTGTTGGTATTCTTACCCAGACACACGAACAGAACGGACCTCCTGCTGGATGACATTTTTGGTGTTAGAGGTCTTTTGTTACGTCACGGCCACAGGCTGTTGCCCGATATTGTGCCTGACAAAAATGGCTAACGCCGGTTTACGCTCACCGACCAATTTGACCGTTCTAACATCCAAAACGGTATCAACCAAATCAAAAATAATTGCTCTAAAAGCAAAAATGATGCATTCAATGAAAAAAAGTGCAATAAAATATTTTATTACATAGGGCAAACAAGTATTTTCAGAACAAAACATTTATTTAAAAAAACATTTATTTACAAAATAGCCAAAATATCAACCACGCTCTATTTTGGCTAGACAGCCCCCTTTGCCTGCAGTGCTTCTTTTTTGCTTTTGAATTGTTTTATTTTGATGGAAACACCAATTCCTCGTTTGCACTTAAACCCACAGCTGTTGGCGGGCTTTCGTGGGAGGTGTGGATGATGCTTCTCGATTGGTTATCAGTTTTTGTGTCAGTATGGCTACAACCAATATTGTTCAGCCTTTCGAACGTACCTGACACCTACAAACCGCAGTGTCGGATTAATCTCTGATCGCATACTACAAACCTACAGCAAGTAGCCTACGTAGGCCTACTACTATGGGCTCAAATAACTGCCAAATGTCGGTGAATGTGTGATTAAAGATTTGCAAGAGCTAGCCATTAGTATCTGTACGAACTTATTGTAAAATATATATACACGACTTTAGAATTACACATACAACTCCTTATTTACGCAGACAAATCACCAAAAAACAAGACAACTCGCGATTTCTAGATACAATACCTTTCACTTGAGATCTCATTCATTTCTGATAGGAGGGGTCAAAGAATAGGTAATAAATAATATGTACTTGTGAAATATTTTTACAAATAGCTGTCAACGAATACAAATCACTGTTTACGGACAACAATAACTATCTACGGAAACAAATCACTGTCTACTGATAGAAAGCCGTTTCTATGGGTTTGCAAATCTACTGTGGCGTATAATTTGTGCCAAATTTCTGCTGACTACAAGTGACCAGTGGGAATTTAGGGAAGGGGAAAACGTTTAGCTAATAGCTGGAATTCCATGCAGCTAGCATGGAGGACATCCTGGGTTGCACATCCATTTGATTCAGGTTAAGTTGCTTTGTAAAGTTAAAATCATTACTGTCATATTATATGCATGTTAGCTATCTAGATGTGTGTTAAATGTAAACCAAATGAACATGACAAGACTTTGTGTGAACACGAGTGATGGCTAGCTACAGTCCTAATGTAGCTACTTGTGTGTGTTGTTAGCATATTGTTTTTGCTAAATAACAGCATGTACACCACTAGGAGAAAGATGGACCAGGATAAGAAGCATGACAAACCGGTTCCCACTCACAGTTACTCATTCTGTACCATTAGAGGTGTGACAGGCAACAATGTCCGGCAGAAAAGTCTGTATAAGGTATAGAGGCTGACCGTGTAATCTTGGTTTACACAAACTATATGTACTGCTTTTATTATAATTGCCTTGGGAGAGATCAGGATGTTAGGCCAGACTTTAATTTCTCTTACTCCAGTTGTGTTTGTAAGGCATAGGTAAAAATCTCCTTGGCAGAAGTCACTGAGGTAAAGTACTCCACAGTGGCAAAGCTCCAGGGATTGACAAGGTTTTTGCAGAAATTTTGAAAACATTAAATGTGGAGGGGATGTCTTGGATGACATGCATCTTCAACATTGCGTGGGAGTCAGGGACCAGGGTGGTGGTTGCCCTGTTCAAAAAGGGGGACCAGAGGGTGTGTGCCAATTATAGAGGTATCACACTACTCAGCCTCCCTGGAAAAGTCTACTCAAAGTTGTTGGAAAGGAGGGTTCAGCAGTTGGTCGAACCTCAGATTGAATTGGAACAATGCGGATTCCGTCCTGGTCGTGGAACAACCAACCAGCTCTTTACTCTTGCAAGGATCCTGAAGGGGGCCTGGGGATATGCCCATCTGGTCTACATGTGCTTTGTGGATCAGGAAAAGGCGTATGACCAGGTCCCTCGGGAGATGGGAGGTGCTGCCGGAGTATGGGGTGAGGAGGTCCCTTCTTAGGGCTATCCCTGTACGTCTAAAGTGAGAGCTGTGTTTGGGTTCTTGGTAGTAAGTTGGACTCGTTCCAGGTGGGGGTTGGCCTCTGTCAGGGCTGCTCTTTGTCACCAGTCCTTTTGTAATGTTTATGGACAGGATATTGAGGCGCCATCAGGTGGGAAGGGACTACAGTTCGGTGGGCTGTGGATCTTATCGCTGCTTTTTGCAGATGATGTGGTCCTGATGGCATCATTGGTCTTTGACCTCCAGCACTCACTGGACTGGTTCGCAGCCGAGTGTGAAGCGGTTGGGAGGAGGATTAGCACCTCTAAATCTGAGGCCATGGTTATCAGCAGGAAACCGATGGAGTGCCTCCTCCGGGTAGGGAACAAGGTTTTATCCCAAGAAAAGGAGTTCAAGTATCTCGGGGTCTTGTTCGCGAGTGAGGGAAAAATTCCCAGAGAATCGGAGCAGCAGGGGCGGTTTTGCATCCGTTTTACCGCACCATTGTGACAAAAAGAGAGCTGAGCCAGAAGACAAAGCTCTCGATATACCAGTCAATTTCATACCTTCACCTATGGTCATGATGGCTGGGTAATGAACGAAAGAACTATATCGTGGGCACAAGCGGCTAAAATTATACAATCACAAGGCTATAGACGGAGTCGAGGAGAAGGTCAATCACGGGAATCGATACAAAAGATGCACTAGGCGGAAGCGAAAAACCAAAGGCCCAGTATGAATGACAAACAATTTCTCACAAAGGCTACGGAGAACTGAACAGGACTAAATAGGGACATATACCAGACACAGGTGGGGACACAGGTGCTTAGAATGGGGGTGACTGGGATCTGATGACTGAGATGCGTTCATGTGCTGTGGAGCGTGGGGTGCGTTCAGGAGTGGCGGAGCGTGGAAGTGGGTCCAAGCCGGAGGAGGACGTCACAGGCCCCAAATAAAACACTTTTCAAAAGGAGTTCCATAAAGCGGCATTAAAAAATATGTGATCGGTGGTACCATCCTTAAACTCTTGGCCTTCAGGTAATTCATGAAATGCATCCTCTGGTATCTCTGGGTTGAAAATGTATCCACCGTCGTCCAACTTCAATTCCCGTGCAAACATATCCTGGTGTACTTGGTGGATTCGATGTAAAGTCTGCATCGGTTTCTTCGAGGGTGGTATGATGATGGTGGCTCTGTTGTCCATTTGTAATCTCATGCCAACTCGCTGAGCTGCAATAAAGCTGTTATCTTTCAATGGTTTCACCCAAAACGCTGATAGCTGCACCATCTATCATGGTTTGTAATGTTTAGGTAGGTAGACTCAGCCAATACTGAATAACCATCACATGGGTCTGCGTGGCTTAAATACACAGACCACACAAATCATCTCATAAAACTTGAAAGGTTAACACCCACCAGTTCTACATCTGTTGTAACATTTATCGGAACATAAAATGCTGGATGTTATAGCATTGCTGAACATTGCCGTCTTTAAGCTAAACATCAAACATCATGCCGCTGATTTAACACTTCTATACCATGGTCTGGCTTTGCGTAACTCATTGTTGAAGCTACCAAGGCTTTGTTTATAGATGTCATAGTGAATTTGAAGTTTAGTTTTCCTGCACTTACATTCCGCTTTCCTACAATCTCTTTTCAGGGTGCTTACCATCATGGAGCTTTCTGTATGCACATAGTTTTCTTTACTTGTACTGGTGCAACACAATCCATGACATTCAATATTTTGGCATTAAAATGATCAAGGAGTACATCAACTTACAGATGTCTGTTAGAAAGCTGAAGATGAAAATGAAGTTCACCTTTCAGCAAGACAATGACCCAAAGTACACATCCAAATCATGGTTTCACCAGAAGAAGATTAACATTTTGGAATGGCCCAGCCAGAGCCCAGACCTGAATCCAATTGAACATCTGTGGGGTGACCTGAAAAGGGTTGTGCACAGTAGACGCTTTTGCAAAGAAGAGTGGGCAAATGTTGCCGTGTCAAGATGTGCCATAAAATAGACTCCTACCCAAAAAGATTGAGTGCTGTAATAACATCAAAAGGTGCTTCATCCAAGTATTAGTTGAAGGGTGTGCACACTTATGCAACCAGGTTATTGCAAGATTTTATTTGTTATTTTTACTCCTCAAAGTTTTCAAGTGAATTGTTCACGTTATAGGTCACATTAAAGGTGAATAAAGTTCTGACATGATTTATCTTTGTCACATTTTTGTACATCACAAACACCAGATTTTTATATCCACTGTAGAGTCCCGGGGCATGGCTAAATAGTCCAGTCTTACAAGCTCATTTGGAATAGTTGTAAAAGGCATGTTGAGGCACGCCACGGCCTCTAAAAACACCCCCCCACCCCAAAGACCTTTATTTCATCCTTTATGACAAAGGACTCTCCGGAAACTTTTTTTGTTTTGTACCATTGCAAAAACTCATCTTTATTTTCCATCATGGTATTCACAACATAGAAATGCTATTCTGGATAGGGGTCAACATAGTTCTCATTCTTCTTGATGTTTAACTTGTAAGGAAAGTAGCCTTTTTTATACTAAAATCCCATATCATGTCGAAAATCCAGCAGCTTCATTGTTAGAAAGCAATGTCTATCAATGTATCTTTGATTGGAAGTGCTGTCTGTAAAAATCATGAGTTGCTAACATTATCAATGAGTGTCATTCCAATACAGTTTTTAACAAGTTATTGCAGTATGATGTGATCATCAAAACCTTTCAAGTTGTGCAATAAAAGTATAGTCACTGTATTTCGAAAAAAGCGACAACGCAATCATCACCGGCCAAACACCACGTCTCGTTATCGAAGCATATTGCACACACACACTTTGCTGTGTGTAAACTGTTCACAGGGTTGGCAATTGTCTCAAAATCATAAAATATGTAGTGTTCACTGGGTTCCTGGGGTTTTGATGGTTTCAGGAAACATTCATGATTCATTTGAACATTCAGATCTGCGTTACATTTGGGACACGTTAGCTGTGAAATGTGCGGTTTATAGATGGTAAAACTAATGTTGTATTAATAGCCACAATAGACACAGTATTTCTTATGGTCACACCCACTAACCCAACAACCTAACAGCAAAAGTATCCAACCTTCCATCAAATCATCAACTTCAGTAATATTTCAGACTGGCGTAATTCCACATTGTCAAATTTATTGCATTGTTACTTACGTACGTCACCGTGACATTATATTTTAACTTGTAAGTCAAACAATGGCTTGCTTTTCTCCCTTAGACTGCTCTCTGGTCTTCATGTTGGTTTATCCTCTTCAACAAGAAATGCAGTCTTTATAGATTTAAACCAAGGATGGAAACTTACATTAGTCATGCAGAGTTATTTAATGTTTGAACAATCAACCTAAAAGGCAACACCTGGGCAACAAGAAACATCTGTCAGTCACATGTTCCAATAGTTTTGCCCACCTAAAAATGGTGTGGTCTAATACAAACAGTGATGTCCTAAGTTGTTTAACACATCTAGATGTGAATACCAGTAAATGAAGGCTGAAATTCTGAACTCTTGTCTCATACTCATCTTTTGATCTTAAACACAAATATCTTCAGTGACCATCAAAAACAAAGGAATTTGCCTTGCCGTTCCAATACATTTGGAGGGGAATGTACAAACTTAAAGAGTTCAGATGTTCATGTGTTAGCACTTAATAATTACAATACAATTCACAGCTACCCCTTCTGTATCCTGCCTGTATAGTGTTTCTGCTAAAATGTCTATGTGTTGCGCGTGTCTATTGGTCAGTTCTAAGTCTGCCTATTGTTGCTAAGCCTTATTGCATCAGTCACACATGTACCTGTTTTAACTTAAGCTGCACTACCTCCTGCCGCGGTTACCGGACTCATGACAAAAATAAGGGGGTTGCTCCCTGGCACAGTTTCCTGTGATTTGCACGTACAAATTTTAAAGCAAGCTATTTTAATGCAGTTTAATGCAAGCTATTTAGCTATATTTCCCCCTCACGAGGTTTCCCAAACCTCGTACATGTCACGGTTGTGACGTTGTGGAGATAGGGACCAGGTGCAGGCAAGTGTGGCTGTCGGTGAGGTCTTTATTTACACACAAAGAAACAGAACAGAAAACACTGAGACAACTGGGGACAAGACAAATGAAGGAGACCGGGTTGTGTTTGTGACCATTGGGAAGTTAGGAAGAGTGGGAGATGACGGAGCTGTCCGTCACCTCGCCATCACAGTACAACAAGAAAAATAAATCAGAAACAACATATAGGACACATTTAGAATCCTTCGGTCTGTCTCTCCAGCATGGGGCAGTCCTCGTCGTGCAGCACGTCACCTCACACAGGCATGGTCCTTGTTATGTACGTTTTGAGCGTATGCATGGCCAGGCCCCGTACACATGGAATTATACAGCATCCGCAGGTGGCCATAACCGCAGCAGTAACTAGTAAGGAAATTAGCACAGAGGTTATCATAGTCTTCCATAGTCTTCCATACATAGCATCCATCCACCCACAGCAAGTTATTAGTGCCAGCATTTTCTTTAAGCTCAGCTGCTAAGGAAGTTAACCCTTTGAGTGCTTTTATAACTGAGCCATCAGGGGCTGTATTGTTCAGTATAAAGGTGCAGCATGATTCCCCAAACGTTACACAGACCACTCCTTTTTTTGCCAGCAAATCTTTTTCAGCCATTCTGTTTTGGTGTGCCATCAGGCTGGTGGCCGCCACTTGCTCAGCCAACCCTCTGACATCTCTGTTGTAGTTAATAAATCTTTGTTGGTTATAGAATATGTAATTTATCCAGTCTACATTTTGATTAAACTTTGAATTCATCAGGCACCGCCCGCGGGATCCCAATTACATCGATATACACGTTGTCATCAAATGTGCCGCCTGGCTGGGTGCTCCTCACCCGTGTCCCCACCGGTGGCATGTTTTCAGCGTCCGGGACTACCGTAAATGGCATGACAAATTTGCTCGGGGCACAAGCACCTTTCCACCCACCTGGCAAAATCTTTCGTACAGTTGTACCTCCGCAGAGCCAACACATGTCCGCTCGTGAGACTGTAAAGATCCCCTCACTCTGCACAACGTTTCCACAACGCGCCATCTGTCCCACTGGCACCGTACCTACAGATTTGTTAACACATGTGTAGTTTCCTGACACAACTTTGGATGCTGGTAGTCTAAACGCTTGCTCTGCCACAGGGTATAAGTAGTGCAGAGGTTGACATGTCTCATTTGGTGGCAGACTGCTGTTATTCATTAGTCCGAGCATGCACTCCCAACCTGTTAGTGGGTCGCTTCTATTCAGAGGGAATGGGGTCGTAATCATAGTTGGTTTGGCAGTACCACAAACATAGCAGTCCTCATTGGTAACCAACCTAGCTGTGTATGTGACCCAGTCCAGCCAATAATTAATTCCTGCGTAGCCAGTCTCTTGTTCTATTAGGTCTAAAGGACTTAGCCTCGACCACCGAGATAGCCCCCTCATGTCTTATTTGTTTGTCCTGTCCAGTAGTTTGTGAGGTGGTATCGCTCGGTGCCAGTGCTGGGGCTGGTGTCACGACAGCAGGTAAGGATCCAAGTGAGGACTGGGGAGGAGTGGGAGAGAGAGAGACGGGACAGTCGGGGATGGGCAGTGAGGCGTCTCACGAATTGGTGGCAAAAGTACAGAGGAGCAGCAGGCATAGTAGTCGGAGACAGGCAGGTGGTCAGTAAACGAGCGGGCGGCAGCAGTACAATCAGGGAGCGGGCAGAGTAGTCGAGGACAGGTGAGGGATCGTAATTCCGACGGAGAACAGATGTACAGGCAGGGCTCAGGCAGAATAGTCGGGGACGGTGATCGGTCAGTACACAGGAAAGCAGGATGAGAGTTTGTTGAGTGCAAGATGTGGCATGCGTACATAAACCATTGATTCGGGCAGGGAAGAAGTGGCAGGGAGTTGCATATATACGGCAGGTGATGAGGAGAGTAGGAACAGGTGTGTGAGTGGTGATTGGGAACAGGTGCGCGTCTGTAGTTCAGGCACGCGAGTGCCCGCCTCTATGCGGTCACGGAGGTGGAGGCGTGACACTGGTGCCCTGGATCGGAGGTCGAATCTAGAGGCTAGACTCCACGCCATGGAGGGACAAATCACCGGATTGGTGACAGTGTTCGTTGAGATTATGTCGCACATGGCAGCACAGTTGTGAGGGAAGAGCCCTATTAAGCCAACCGGTGTTGCAGCTTCTGACCGTGACCATTTGGCGTGACGCGCCCAACACTCTCCCTCTCGGGCACTACGTTCTCTCCTGCTCAGTGTGAACACAGTCAAAAGCGCCACAAACATCACCAGCAGGCAAGCTCCACTCCTTACCAGTACCTCCGCGACCATGGTCCCACCTATCTGTGGAATTCATCACAGACCTACCAAGATCAGACGGGAGCACCACAATCGCCATGCTAGGGGATCACTTCTCGAAGATGGTCTGCTTCATTCCCCTGCCCGGCCTCCCCTCTTGCCTCCAGTTCGCTGAGGTGCTGTTTCAGCAGATATTCCAGCAGTATGGACTTGTGGAGGACATCCACCAACTGCAGCCCCCAGTTCATGTCCCTGGAGGGCCTTCATGTCCAGGCTGGGGGTTGCGGTCAGCCTCATGTCCAGGTTCCACTCACAGAGCAATGGGCAGGCAGAGCACACCAACCAGGTATTGGGGAGGTTCCTCTGGTCTTACTGCCAGAACCACTGCCGCTTTCTCTGGGCCTGAGTTCATTTATGATGGACTGAGGCTAAGTGTAAACTGTCCTGTTGTCTGACAAATCAAAATGTGTGGGCATCATGGAAGCCGCATCCTCCAGACTAAAGAGGTAAGAGACCATCCGGCTTGTTATCAGCGCACAGTTCAAAAGCCAGAATCCTTGATTGTATGGGTGTGCATTACTGCACGTGGCATGGGTGATTTACACATCTGTGAAGGCACCATTAATGCTGAACAATATAAACATATAATGCCAGCCAGACAACTTCTTTTTTAGGGAAGGCCTTGTTTCAGCATTTCAGCATGACAGTGCCAAACCACATGTTGCACATATTACAACAGCATGACTTTGTGGTAAAAGAGTCCAGGTGCTCCTGAGTCCTGGCCCTTATTGAAAACATTTGGCATATTATGAAATGAAAAATACGACAAAGGAGACTCCAAACTGTTGAGCAGCTGAAATCTATCAAAATGAAATGTATAAAGCAAGAATGAGAATATATTTAACTTTCCAAACTACTGCAATTGGTCGCCTCAGTTCCCAAACCCTTTGAGAATGTTGTTAAAAGAAAAGAAACGTGTTGCTGTAATGCATCAACTTCAAAAATGGGCATGTACTTTTCGAAAAACAATAACATTTAATATGTTGTCCCTGTACTATTCATATTTCTTCATATTTCCAACAGTCATGAACTCATCCCGGTCCCATTCATTTGTCTTGTCCTCAATCATTGTTCAAACCAGGTCCCAATAAAGCCATTAGTATGTGTTTAAATGTTTCTCCTCTGTTCCCCTCAGTTAGTCATTGTTCCATGTTGCAGTGTGTCTTAATGTATGTGGTGAGTGTTTTTTGTGTTTACTTTAAGTAAGTAGTTTTGCCCCAGTACTCATTGTTTTCCGTTCTGTTGTTTTGTCTGTGTTTAAATTAAAGAGTACATCAACTGCTACCCATGCCTGCGCCTGGTCCGTTTCACCCCCCAACGTCACACTGTGACAACTATTTTCAATTAAATACAGGGATAAATTATTTGCACATCATTGAATTGTTTTTATTAGCATTTTATGCAGTGTCCCAACTTTTTAATATACAATATGTTTTCAAATTTGAAAGGAAATCAAGTAATGTTATTTAGCAAATGTTTTGTTATTGCTATAACACTGTTCCATTGAGCCATGAAAATTACCCAGAATTATCACCATGGGAAATTGTACAGTATATCAGTTGTATAAACGATTCAACTCATGATGTTATGAGCTGACAATTTATTTATGAAAATAAACAAGAGTTTATCAGCTGCTGAATGACATGTTTGCCTTAGGCTTTGTAATGAGTGCTGTATGCATAATGACTAATTAAAAGTGAGATGCGCAGAAAGATGTCTGTAGCAATTACATCTTATAATTTGTGAGACAGATTTAATGAATGACTCAGACGGGCTCATTCATTTCTTAAGAAGTGCTGCTAATTGTTGTGAATGAAATCACTGAAATACCAATTAAGATATGATGCATGCAGACAGTAGCAAATTAAAATGGGTACATGTATTTTTCTGATGAGCAGGTCAAGACATGAATTTCTGAAAATAATTATGTTCCAGGTCACAATGAAGAAATTTAATTATTTACCCCTTTCTCTATTTCTTCCCACCCTTTGTAGTTAAGCTATTCTTGCTTAAAATCGCAGAAAACTTCATCTATCATCTCAACAATCATCTATGTCATGAATCAGACAACATTGAAAGACAGTCTACAGCAGCAGCAAAGACTGATATAATTGTGGCCAGGTACAAATCTGTCAAATTGTATGGACAAATCCATCAAAACTGTAAGATCCAGATTGAGGGAAAAACTGAGAGAGGAAGAGAGTTTACATGGAAGAGTGAGAATCAGATTGAATAGATTTTGTCACATCTGGATGTTTAATTCTAATACAGCTGAGCCAAGGATCTGATCTGGACTCTGTATGTTTCTGTACTCTGGCCTAGTTAACAGACAAAATATGCTTTAGACATGATATGAATATGCAGTGGCCAAAGATGGTGCAAATTAACAATGAAAGGGCTTTTGGCTTTTCAATGGGGCTTCACTTCTGAAAATAATTTCCATATACTGAACTTTACTGGATGTTCTGCAACAACGCCATAATGGGAGTTCCTTCCAAGGAGGTCTTAAATGACACAATAGTATAACACTGAGTAGACGAGTTCACTTTGCACTGCACAAGTTCACAGTTTCCAAATATTTTTTGACCTAAATGTATATACTGTATATACGGTATTTACAATAGAATTTAGACCCGATTACGGAGCACTTTGTTGAAGCACCTTTGGCAGTGATTACAGTCTTGAGTCTTGGCACACCCGTATTTGGAGACTTTATCCCATTCTTGGCAGATCCTTTCAGGTTCTGTCAGGTTGGATGGGGAATGTTGCTGTTTGACTAGGTTCAAGTCTGGGCTCTGGACCACTCAATAACATTCACAGACTTTTCCTGAATCCACTCCTGCACTGTATTGTCTGTGTGCTTAGTGTTTTTGTCCTGTTGGAAGAGGTTGTTCTCGAGAAATGGTTGATATTCTGGAAGGTTCTCCCATCTTCACCCAGGAACTCTGGAGCTCCTGACCAAGGCATTTCTACCCCGATGGCTCTATCTTTCCGAAATGCTGCAGACCCTTTCCCCAGATCTGTGCTTAGACTCAACCAGATCTACAGACAACTCCTCATAGCTTGTCACTTCCAGGACCTTTTACACGGTGTGCACAATTATTAGGCAACTAATAAAAACAAATATTTCTCCCAATTCACATGTTTATTCCCAATTTTTAAAATGAGTGTAACAAATAAGTAACAAAAAAATACAATTAATTTACATTTTTGTCATTTAAAAAAATGTCTGTGACCAATATAGCCACCCTGCTCTTCTTAACTGTCATGAGCCTTCCATCCATTGAGTCTGTCGTATGTGATGGAGCATTGTCCTGCATGAAGATCATGGCCTTTTTGAATGCTAAGGACTTCTTTCTGTACCACTGTTTGAAGAAAAGTATCTTCAAGAAACTGGCAGTAGGTCTGGGAGTTGAATATCAGCCAATATTAAACTCGAAAAGGTCCAACTAACTCAACCTTAATGATAGCTGCCCATACCAGTACCCCTCCTCCACCTGGCTGGCGCCTGACTGAAGTGGTGCTGGGTGTCCATCAGTGATCCAGCCATGAGCCCATTCATCTGGTCCATCAAGTCACTCAAATTTCATCTTTCGATAAAACCTTTGAAATATCTGTCTTCAGGTATTTCTTTACCAAATCTATACAGTACATTTAAAATCGTATTGTGTGGTGGTCGTGTTTCAGCCTTCTTGACCGTGGCCATGTCTCTCAGCACTTGACACCTTGTACTTGTGGACACTCCAAGTAGGTTGCAAATCTGGAATATAACTGGAGTATAATTGCACTGGAGGATATTGAGTTCTGGGTAGCATCACGTTTAATTCCTCTCAAGTCTTTTGCAGTTTATTTGCATCTTTCCATCTCCATGTGTTTTTTGCATCGCAGTTGACTATTCACAACAAAACTTTTCATTGTCTAGGTTTGCTATTTCAAGAGTATTCCACCTGTCTCAAAAGCATTTTAAAATTTTTTACTTTTCAGTGTCAGTTAAATCTCTTTTTTGGCCCATTTTACCTGAGGTCATGAAGCTGCCTAATAATCACGCACACCTTGATATTAGATGTTATTGACTGTTGCCACGCCCTCCCTCATTACACCAATACATTTTACCTGAAAATGATTAAATCTAATGAGCATTCAAGTTTATTTCGAGTTGGAATATGTCCATAGATATAACGATACGATCAGAATACTCACTTGCCTAATAATTGTGCACGCAGTGTATACAGAAGTGTGTGATTTTCAAAATCTTGTCCAATTAATAGGTTACCACAGGTGGTCTCCAATCAAGATGCAGAAACATCAAGAATATGAGCTAAATTTCTAGTACCATAGCAAAGAATTTGAATACTTAATGTAACTGGAATATTTCTAAAATTTAACAAATCCGAAAACTTGTTTGGTCATTGTGTTGTATTTTGTAGGATTTTTTTAAACCAATTTTACAATAAGCCAGTAAATTCATACTTTCCAAATACAGTTCCTGTTAAAAATAGGATTAACTGACAGTAACATTTGTAGTGAAGGCTACAAGAGCATGCAAAATAGGGCTGTAATAATTTTTCTGGCTTGCAATATCAAAAAAGATATCTGTTGGATTTTGATGTTTTGTTATGTAATGATGCATGATTTTTCTTTTGGCACATTCCAACCTCCATCACTCAAATGGATATGTAATGTTGCATAGGATATTCATTTAGGTTAAGAAGAAACCAGGCAAGCCTAGTTCAGCCGGCCCGCAATAGAAAGAGTTGCCTTCTCGAGATTCAAACCCGGGTCACTCACGTGGATGGCTGTGTCATTTGACAGGCTTCAATATAGCCTCTTGTGTCTACCCTGAAAAAATCTTATTTTGCCAATGGCTGTTTAACATCGTATTAGGCAGTAATATGTTTTACCAATATCTACTAACTTCCTGGAATAGCAATTGCTAGTGAGTCTGCCAAAATGATTTGTCACAATGTGTCACGTTGTGGTTTTAATGGACCAGGCGTAGGCAGAGGTAGCAGTCGGTGTGCTCTTTATTGTAAAACACAAAACAACAGAACAGAAAAACACTGAGCACATGATGAATGAAAAGTAAATCACAAACTGGACATAGATTCACCACACCGTCAGGACACACGGCAACATGGAACAATGACTGACAAATGAGGGGAGCAGAGGAGAAACATTTAAACACATACTGATGACTTAATTGGGACCTGGTGTGAGAGACAATTGGAGACAAGACAATTGAAGGGGACCGGGATGAGTTCGTGGCAAGTGGAAAGATGGAAAATGCGGGAGATGGCGGAGCAGTCCGTCACCTCACCATCACACGATTTCATGGGGTAAATTTTTTCTTTCATTTGTGAATGACCTTAATACAATAACCATCAATAAAGGTGAGGATAAAAAAAAAAATTCAGCAAATGAAATGACAAGAGAATCGTGGAATGTAACAGAAATAGTCACAAAACTGTATAACCGGTTTAATTGTGGCCCACAATTAAAATGTATAAATGTCATTGCTCTCAGTAGATTCGAACTTAAGTCTTCCACATGAGAGGCACTGTCTGTTACCACTATGCCATGGCATTACATGTTTCAGCAGTCGCTAGACTTTTTTGAGCATTGTGTTGAACTGACTAATGTTCCTTATAAAATTTACATTCATCATAGCATCTATGAACTGTATGGCTTTTGCAACTGGTCGTTTAAACAGCTTCTTAGTCTGTAATAGTCTTACTAGTATCCACTATCATCCTAGGAATATTCATGAGTAGTGAACAATTGCTAGCGAGACTGAAGATGAACTTTTCCATGCCAGAAAATGTTGCAATATAACCTTATAAAGTTTTAGTTAAGGCTTACTTTAACATAACTGCTGAATGTTGTGGCCAGCAAATGTGTTTGTTTATCCTGACCCAAAACGCATGCACGGATGCGTATTTTGAAAATGCACCGGATACAGTCGCAATATAACCTTGAATTGTTTTATTTCCGACTTTCTATAATGTAGATACTGAAGGATTTAGCCAGCGATGTTTTCGTTTATACGGAATAATTCATCATTCGTGCTTCTCTTTGCCTGTGAGGAGATCCAAATGCGGGGCCTGTAGTTTACAGGTCCACTTCGCTAACCACTATGCTATTTAACAAGGGCTACTCAGTCAGCCAGTCAATAAGAGACATTCTCTCTTGTTAGCCGGCTCTGCTTACGTGGTCCGGCAATAAAACGCAGCTTCATGAAAGGATTCTACCTTCGTAAAACATTAGACTATGTGGAATTGGGCTTGAATGTAACATAAAATGTAGGCTCTTGTCAAAGTTTAGTGCACCTAGCCTATTAAACTATTTTATTCCCAAGTTAAAGTATTGTCGAATAAAGCTGATTACAGTAACTTGGCTTAGGAGAGGTTGGGGGAGTGAATAGTTTACTCAAGTTGAAAATGGCTTAACAAGATAAACTTGCAATCCCGCTCTTTTGATTAATATAATTACATGTGCTTTCATTTCTAATAATCAATCAAGGAAGGATCATATTGTTTCTTGGGCGAGTCGATTTGTTTTCTGGACACAGCAACAAAATACAGTTAACAGCCAGTGAAAAATGGCAACCTTGCATACAGGACCACACAGGTCCAGACATCGTGGAGATGAGTAATGTCGGAAAAACAAGTGGATACTAGTTTTCTTTTACACCCATGCAAAGTATTCCATTAAAAATGAATAACCTCAAACCATAACCAATCGGTCAAAATGTTTTGTATATCTAAAAATAAATACACCTCTTTCATTTTTGTCATATTGTGACTATTTCTGGCATGGAAAAGTCAATCTTCAGTCTCGTTAGCAATTGCTCAGTTCTTATGATAATTCCTAGGAAGTTAGTAGATACTAGTAAGCCTATTACTAACTAATAAGCTGTTAAAATGGCCGTGGCAAAAGCAAAATAGTTCATAGACGCTATAGTGGGTGTAAACTTAATAACAACCGTTAGTCAGTTCAACACAATCCTCAATAGAGTCTAGCAATGGCTGTAACGTGTAATGCCGTGGCGTAGTAGTTAAAGACAGTGCTTCTCAAGTGGAGGATCTAAGTTTGAATCTTTTGAGAGCAACAACATTTATTTATTATTTCTGGTAGATTCCACGATTCTCTCGTCTTTTCTCTTGATGAAAAAGTAAGTTATTGTCACCTTTACTGATAGTTACTGTATGAATGTCTTTCACGAATGAAAGAAAAAAGTACGTTGTTATGCCATGAATGAAAAAATACATTCTTATTCCATGAAATGAATTAGCTTTGGCAGACTCGCTAGCAATTGCTCAATTCGTTCATGTTTCAACAACAAATACAGTTTTTGACAACTTTTGACTTCTCGTAAGTTAGTAGATGGTAAAGCTTATTACTGGCTAATACGCTGTTAAAAAGGCCAGTGGCAAACGGCATGAATAGACGCTATTTGTGGTGGAGATAAAATTGGTAAGACACTTTGGTCAGTTTAACTGTATCAATATCATTCACGAATGGCCAATGAACTTATAAAACGGCCAGTGGCAAAAGAGGGTATGTTCAGGGTTGTTAGAAATCAGCCATTTCGTATAGTGGTTGTAATAATAATTTGCATACCCGGTTGTCAAGGGAGGGAGTAGATAATTTGTTTATTGCAGCATTAGATAGTCGTGTTCATGAGGTTACAGACCTGGTCTTCCGTACTCAACTTCAATCTCACCTCACTCAGTCTCTTCTCACTGTAATGTTGGTTACAAGCTGATATATACATTGAGGGGCGTGTTTACCTTGCAAAGCCAAGACAGTAACCCCCGTGCCAAATGGTCAATGTAAAAATTCCTCTGGTTATCAGAGTGCAACCTACAGAAAGAATCTAAACAGGGTAGTTTCTGTTCTCATTATCTAGGCACATTCACTTCCAATTCAGCATACATTCATATTGCAGTTGTTAATGCCCAGATCCCACAGGGTATACAGATGCCAGGTGTCAGTATAGACAACATGCTATACTGACAGGCAACACATGTACAGCTCTGTGGAGTAGTGGTTAATGACAGTCTTTCACATGGGCCACCCAGGTTTGAATCTCATGATGATAACTCTATTGCAGAGAGTGAACTAGGCTTGCCTGGTTATACAACTACAAAAGTCATATTTCTTTACATGTTTGTAATATGTTTTTACAGTTACAATAGTAATTCAAAATTTTTAATCACCTTTCATTGTTGTATGTTCTGTGTCGGCATGAACTTGAAAATGTCCAAAGTGTCTGATTTGGCACAAAGTGTCCAATCTGTAAACGACATTTTTGCCTTTTTTTTTTACAAATGAGTGAGTAGATCACTGAATATTACATCGAATGGCATGAAACTATACCCAGACTCTGCTGATATCTATTGGATTCTAGTGTACGTGTCTCCAGCTTCCTACTCACTGTTTGGCCTTCAGCACTGCAATTCAAAAATGATGAGGAATAAATGTTTTACAAAAAGGGCATGTTTTTGGTATGTTTTATCTTCTGCCTAATCTATTGTGTTGTACTTTCCTGCATTAATTAATATTTTCTACAAAGTACAGTGTCTCTTTTCAAATGGAATCAAACATACACTGGATATAAAACGTCTACACACCCCTGTTAAAATGCCTGGTTTTCGTGATGTAAATTTATTAGACAAAGATAAATCATGTCAAAACTTTTTCCACTTTTATAATGTGAACAATTCAATTAAAAAACAAACGAAAATCTTTTTTTTACAATAAAAAAATCAATTACCTGGTTCCATAAGTGTGCACACCCTTAAACGAATACATTGTTGAAGCACCTTTTGATTTTATTACAGCACTTAGTCCTTTTGGGTAGGAGTCTATTAGCACGGCACATCTTGACGTGGCAATATTTGCCCACTCTTCTTTGCAAAAGTGCTCCAAATCTGTCAGATTGTGAGGACATCGCCTGTGCACAGCCCTTTTCAGATCACCCCACATATGTTCAATTGGATTCAGGTCTGGGCTCTGGCTGGGGCATTCCCGAAACCTTAATCTTCTGCTGAAGTCATGCTTTTGTGGATATGGATGTGTGATTTGGGTAATTGTCGTGCTGAAATGTGAACTTCAGCTTTCTAACGGGAGCCTGAAGGGTTTGTGCCAAAATTGTTTGTTATTTGGAATTGTTCATAATTCCCTCCACCCTGACTTCGACCATGGTTCCAGCTGTAGAAAAATAGCCCCAAAGCATGATGCTGCCACCTCCATGCTTCACTGTGGGTATGTTGTTCTTTGGGGGATGTGCAGTGTTGTTTTTGCACCTAATTATGGCAAAAAAAATCTAAACAGTAGAAAGTACATCAAACATTCCAACAAGAGCAACAGATTGTTATCCAAAAAATCATTAAACTAATAATGATTAAATGCAAAACAATCAACAATCTTTTATTAATGCATAAACATTTCTTCCCATATCCTAAGGAATTGGAGGTGATAAATAATATATTAATTATTTATGTTACAGTCACCAAAATAGTTTCAGCAAGCAATAATTATAAAAATAGTGATGTTTGACATCCGTGTCCTCCACTTTGATCCCATGCACAACCACATAACATTAATGTGCCTGTTGTCGAAGTCAGTGTCAGTGTGAGGTGCATTAACAACCACTAGCCATTCTCATGGTGGTGTTTCCCATGGGCTGTTGCCCAATCATGCAGTTCGGCGGTCCTCTTGTAACGGCTGGGGCGGTTGTTATTTGCTAGACGTGGGTTAACGCTGAGGCGGATAATATTTAAGTCTTGCTATTGGACTATACTGCTGCTGTTCCCTCTATCTTCTCCGTTGTTCCCCCCAGCCTCCATTGTCCAGATAATGGCAGAAACAGCAATACCGATGATGAAGACATTGAACCTGTCCTTCAGTAAGCTCTCTTCGCTACTCCATGGCCATCGTGGTGGTCGGCATCCTGGCATTAGCTGATACATCATCATCATGTTCGTATGGTACCTTCCTGCAGTGCCTGGCGTGGACCCACATAGCTCTCTTAGCAAACTTCACGGCCATCTGGGTGATCAGTAGCACCTGGTATGGTCCCAACCACCTATGCTGATGCCAATAATTCCTATGGAGGTCCCTCACAACAACCCAGTCACCTTGTAGAGGATCTTGTAGAGTGGTCCACCTTGTGGCTCAGGCAGGGCTGCTTTCACCCTAGGAAAAATGACTTCAACACATTGTTAAGTGCGATGCAATAATTCACCATTATTGCACTCACAGCCCTGCAACGTTAGTCTATTCTGTAGGAAAGGAGTGGTGATCATCTACATTGGTCTTCCTGTAAGCACCTCATGAGGAGAAAGACCTGTAGTGCGATTCTCTCTGCCTCACATGTACATTAAGGCAACTGGAATCTCTGTCACCCAGTACAACCCCGTCTCAGCCATCAATTTGGTCAGTTTGGTTATGGTCTGATTATCTCTCTCAACCAAGCCACCGCTGGGTGGATGATAACTACAATGTGTGCGCAGATCTATCGTCAGACTAGTCGAGATGCATTCAATTACAATATTTACAAAATTGGAGCCATTGTCTGTCAGTTTTTATGGTAGGCCCCATATGGGAATAATAAGCAAATTATTTGTGACAGCAATGGCTGTGGCATGTTTGCATGGCAATGCTCCTACCCACTTGGAGAATGCCTCCAACAGTACCAGGCAATATGTATAACCCTGGCATGGAGTCAACTTGATGAAATCCATCATTAAGTGCTCAAATGGCCCCTCAGGCCTCGGGTGGGCTGACATTGGCATCAGTGTGCCCCTACCCACATTGCTGTCATACAAATCACACATCATGCACAGACATTTTTGGCATATAAGGAAAATCCTGGTGCAAACCAAAGGTTTTGTACAATATTCTCAACCCCACCCTTGGAAATATGGTCTTGGCCATGTGCCAACTTAGCAACGTAGGGGTAAACAAGAACGAGGAAGGACAGGGAGGTCATTAGGACCAACCAAAAGCTTCAGCTTCTGGTCGAAGGAGCATTTCAACTGCTTCCAGTGAGAGACCTCCAAAGTGTCAGCGTCTGATTGTAAGTCAAAAACGTCATTACGAGAGAACCTCAGTTGGAGGCAGAGAAACCATTTGCAAAATAGGGGAGACAGGAGACACAGTTGCTGCTTTAGGAGTTTTTGGTACAGAAACATTTGTTTGCATTTACAGAGATCATACGTTTCCTGTAGTTCTTGATGGCCAAGATCTCGCGATACATGGCCCCACCATCCTCCCCTCAATACGGTGCAGTCATCCTGTCCCCTTTGTAGAAAAGCATCCCCAAAGAATGATGTTTCCACCTCCATGCTTCACGATTGGGATTGATCCAAACGCTTTGTGTAGTACGCCACTGGCCGCTGCTTCCCACCGTGGTCCTTTGTCAAAACAGAAGACAAGAACCCATTTTTTTCACAAACAAAAAGGTTAAACAGCTTCACATGATCCGGTAAACCTAAACAGGGAGAGGTAGACAGGGAGTGTTTGAGACGATCTAGAGAAGTCAGTCTCCACGAGGTGAGATCTTGCATGGAGCCCTAGACCGAGGGAGACTGACAGTTATTTTGTGTTTCTTCCATTTGCGAATAATCGCATCAACTGTTGTGACCTACTCACCAAGCTGCTTGGCATCTTAAGGGCCCAGCCTTGTGTAGATCTACAATCTTGTCCCTGACATCCTTGGACAGCTCTTTGGTCTTGGCCATGGTGGTCTGATTGATTGATTGCTTCTGTTGACAGATGTCATTTATACAGGTATCAAGCTGAGATTAAGAACACTCCATTTAAAAGTATCTAATCTCATGCAGCCAGGTTATTGAATTTTTGTATTGATTTTTTCCCCCCTTCAATTATTTTACTTTGTTTATCAATTAAATTGTTCACATTATAAGTCACATTTAAAGTGAAAAAAAGTTCTGACATGATTTATCTTTGTCTCATTCTTTTACATCACACAAACCTGGTATTTTAACAGGGATGTGTAGTCCTTTTACATCCATTGTACACATTCCCCCAATCAAAGCCGCAAAAAAAATCCAGGTAGCATAAGTGGAAGACATGTTAGTAGAAGCGTGGGATGCTGTCCTCTGTCCTGTGTGTTTTTACATTTAAATTTTGGTTTTGTTTATTCTGCCACTTTCTTTTGCCATTGAACACTGGCTCTCTATTCACTATGTCTCTCCTTGTTAAAATATTTGTATACATTGTGGCGTGGGTGTCCCCACACCCCACAAAACAGTGTTCTACCAACAACCCTAACCGAAAATGCTGGTTACATCCAGAAGATTCTGGAAGTTACCAGGTGGGCCAGCATCGCCCCTACACACATACCTCCCTTTGAGACCTTATGAGATGAGACATTTAAGACGTCCCAGGGCACAGCTTGGGGTAGAGGCCAGAAGTAAAAAGAAGGAAAATGAGCCAGAGAAGTTTAAAAGACAGATGAGTTGGAGGATGGCTAGTAGATGGAGCGTACTGGAGCAGTTGCCAAAGTTACGATCACCAACGACCATTCCTATCAAACCTCCACTGGGAAGCCACCTCAGAAACAAAGCACAACCCACACCCCATTAGAGGAGTTTTGATTATATTTCATTATCACCTCCTCCCCTCACCCTTTTCTTTAAGCTTATATGACACTCACCAGGGCCTTGAACACACCCTGTGTCCATTCCCTGTGTTTCCTTCATTACTGCATAATTCTGGGCAGGACTTCACTCAGGTACATACATCTGGATTTAGCCTCTTGACCGATGAGATACACCAATTATGTTATTATTAATTACTACCAATTAAAGTGGATTGCCAAGAAAAAGACAAGCTATTATAATGTGTGCATTTGTTTGACTGGCATATGAGTGTCTTCAGAAATGTGTGTCCTGAGAAGTCTGAGCATCAAATTCCAAAGTTAATTACTAAAACAACATTCACAGTAATAGATTAAAGCCTTGTAATAAGAGGTCCCCTGTGATAAATAATGTATCATTCTTGCTTTGCATTCTCTTTGCCAATGTTTACATGATCTTAGGTAGTCCTTCAAGACATGATTATTATTCAGTGGGGCAGGTGAGGATACAGTAAAGGAAAACACCAAACCTCCTTGAGATGTTCTGTCAAGACAGCTAAGAAAAAGGGTGACTAATCACCTGCCAGACCTTTAAAGTAAACACTTGTTTTCTTCATGACAAAAAAAATAATTATTTAGAATCACTAGTTGAATGTAATAATTCTTTAAAAAAATATATTGATTGATTCCGTTTAAGGAGCCTGCGAGTAAACTTAGCAGATAACAGTTCTTCAATATTACAACAACCTAATGCAAAACATACAGACACATTTTCATACTACATTAACCACATGAACATGCTGCCATCTACTGTTTTAACTTCAATTTGACTCACACATACATGTGTTTCTGGTTAGAATATATTGAATCCATGTTTAAAATTGGAAATGAGACAAAACATTATCTAACTCTATGGTTATAATCTAACAGTAAGGCTGTTGATTATATTTCCCATCATTACATTTAGAGTATAACAGAAAGATTCATAGCTGCTTAATGAGTTTAAAAGGCCTGTTTGGATTTACATAATACTACCTTTATAACCAGTGACCAAAATGTTTTTTTAAAGTAGCTAACATTATATAGGAGACAGGGTGGACTAGAAAGAATTTCATCCAAATCACTTTCTTACCACTTGATATAACTGCATGTTTATTACAGAAAATAGTTCTTAAACACTTATGTTACGCCTTTAACATCCAGCAGACAACAAAAAGTGGCTTGTGAAGACTGGTACATTGTTCAGATGAGACATCAGAATGTGTATTTTTTCACCTTGAATTTTATTATCCATGCAAGTTGACGGACAATTTCCAGTGTAACATATAGTACAAGAATATTTGTAGGACAATACATTTTACGTAGATTATACAGAACTATAAAATCTGTTTAGGGGGTAAAATACTAGTGGGCTTACTATGGAATTACTAGGAATCTACTATAATGGACTGTCTCACGTTTCATTTCTCTCTAGTGATGTCATCAGGTGTACTTTGCACACCACTTGTTTTGTTATATCTGGTTTGGCACAGGATGGGTGGGGTTGTGTGGGATGTGTTTGAGCAGTAAGGTGAACACTCCCGCTTTAGTACGTGCTTGGACAAGGTAAGAGCATGTTTAGCTGAGGAACATTTCCTTTTTTACTCAAAGATTCTGGACATTTTGGGGACAAATGTGCAAAAGAATTGGCAATGTAGGACACTTTTACATTCTGACTACATTTTTATGAAGCAAACATTGTGTTTTGAAATCAAATAAACAACAAAATGACTAACAAAGCAGATGCTACAAGAATTTTAGAGAAAGGGCCAGAATACCTTCGGAAACAGATGGAAGCTAAGAGCGATACAGGGGGACGGATGACGGCAGTGCAGATGCTTGCTGCAAGTAAAAAACAGTATGTCAAAAGTCAACAGGTGGTAAACTCTGTACAGGAGCCAGTCAGTAGCTTTGGATCTGCCTCTGTTAGTAGCAATGGATCCTCTAACCGGAGCTCCAATTGGAACAACAGGAACAGTGGGAAGAATTTGCCTGCAGGCACAAGCGGTGTGCCAGGAGGGCCCCTCTCCCCGGAGGACAAAAATACAGCCCGTCGGACAAGCTCCAAAAGACGGGACTCCCTTTTACTGTACAGACAGAAGTGTGATCTTGTAAAAGCGGGGATAAGTGACAGAAACAAAACAAAGTTGGGGCACAGGTTGCTGCTCAAGCCTGTGGATAAGGCGAGTTTACTGACTGAGGAAGAGGAAACTAAATCTAAAAGTACGACACCCGAAAGGCATGCCAAGGGGTATAAATCAAAGGCTGGTCATTCACAGCCCCAACAGCCAGAAACACAATCTTTGTCCACAGATGGAGAATGGATGGACATAGGACACCAGGCATCAAAACTGTCTCCAGGTATGATGCGGAGACCCGCTCACAAAAGACTCACCGAAGTTACGACAAGGGCTCGCAAAGCGGTAGGTCGTTCACACTCGGACATCAGCTCAAGATATTCCAAAAACTTTGCTGACTTTGATGCATTCTTCAAATATTGTGGATTGGAAGGCGAAGTTGTTAATGCGCTGGGCAAAGAGAACTTTTCTGCATGTTCAGATGAAACTGACAGTAACATCCGAAGTGCCAGTGTCTCAACATCAGATGATGAGTTCTCGCGCCATAGCGATGAAGACAGTAACGATGCTTTACTGGAGGAGGAGTTGCATGAAACTATTCGACAGGGGACTTCTGTCATTGAGCGCAATGCCAGAGTTATCAAGTGGCTGTACAGTTGTAAAAATGCTAAAGATTCTGGAAAGACATTACGAGATCTAAACTGACCTAGGTTTGTCTGTTTTAGCCATGAAACATAACCCAAGGCGTTCCGTTTCCCTTCAACAATTAAATGAATGACATTCTTGGCCTTGAGCATTGAAAAAAAAGAAACAGCATATGCACTACCACAATACTTTTTTGGCTATTGCAAAATAGCTTATAAGTTATATTTGTAATGTTTGAAGACTTGTATTCCGTGTTACTAGAAATATCCAATTAGTCAACCAATCAAACGTGAGGTCAGGATGTAAGGTTTTCTAGGCTTTCTTTTTTTGTTTTTCTCTAACTATTATAGTTTTTATAATTATTCTTGCAAGGCTGGTTAAAATAGATTTTTCTGTATTCTTATGTCAATAAGTATGTTATTTCCTCAAAATTATAATCTCATGGGCAGTTCTATTGGGATGCCAAAACATATGTGGCTATTTTCCCATTGTTTCTATGAATAATCAATACTGGCATAAATACTTTATGTAACTGACTGAAACTGAGGTAACCTGAACAATGGTTCCTCAAAGGCTGGCAACCCATTTCACTGACTACAGTAAAAGGCTGTTTTCCCTGAAACCATTTTTACTCTCTGGAATTATGTCTTATAGACAGAAACATGAGAGGAAGGAAACTTGACACATTAATTACTCATGTTTGTTTGCCAAGTGTTCCAATAAGGCTATGATTAGTACCCCATCACCCTCCACCCACAGCCGTATTGTTTTCTGTCTGTCTTAGTCACTGTTTAGCTTTGCCTATGTTAGTGGTAATGACTTTTTATTATTATTCTTGACCGTAGTCTGTGCTTCTAAATTGCAGTACAATTACAATATAAATAATCAGGACATCTTGATGAGAGCTGAAGAATGTTTGAAAGTTTAGGTCTTAAAGCAGATAAGAGGGAAATACCTCAAAACTGATTTGAGGTGTTAGCCAACTTGCTTTGATGAACATAATACCAGTGTTATGGACACGTATCCCTTCTAGACCTGTCCAGAAGGGGCTGACAGTTGCACAGAGACAAGTTTCATCCTGCCTCCACATTCCCAAGCACTCGGAAGATTTGAACAGTGCTGTAGGAACAACCCTACTCCACTTCAGATTAGAGCTGAGGCAGCACATTAACAAAATACTAACCTGTGCACCGTAAACATGAGAAGATATAAGGTTTATTTTAAGGCAGCCCCTAGGTGGCAGCATCAGATTGTACTTGGGGTTTGCCATCCATTTAAATAATGATTTGTATGTGGCCACTGCACACTGTATTACTCATCACTGTGAATTAAGTCCCTCACAGTACATTTAATTTAGAAATTGCTCAAGTTAAATAGATCATACATGAGGTGGCCATTAATAAAAAAAAATAGATATTATATGTACATTTTGACATTACCATGAAGAATGTTACACATTATGTGGAAGTGTCCTTACAAGATGTCTGCTTGGGATGTGGGTCTGTGTGTTTGTATGTGTAAAATGAGATCAGAGTAACAATTCTCAAAACGAAGTAGAAACATGGCTGCTTGCGGGAAACGTATACTTTTTGACATTAAGCAGCTTTTGAGCTGGGTGCTGGCTAGGTGTTTGGAGCTGGCAATAGAGTAGAGCCCAGAAACCTTTGTAGAGAGTTGGTGAAGGTCTATTCAGCGTTGTGTGCAATTAATTGTCCATCCAGCCAAATTGGTATTTTGTTTTTTCTGCCCCCTACGAGTGTGAATCGGTGTGAATGTATTTAGGCACAAAGAAGTGCTTGAGAAAACCCTGCTGGCAGGATTTTCCTTGGTTAGAACAGGAAGGAGTTTTTTCACGTGTGAGCCCCAATTGTAATTCTTACAAGTGCCTGTCTTCATACTGTCGTTATACTTGGTAACATATCTCAACATGTTACTGATTTTGTAAATAAATGTGAGCCTGTAAATACAATCCTTTCTGGTCATTCCCGTGTTCCCAAGCATACCACCCCTTCTTCTGACTGAAACAAAAGCCAATTGATAAGTGAATGACACTGGGAGTATTCCAGAAAGCGGGTTTAGTGAAAACCTAAGAGTTAGCTGTATCTGAATTGATGAAAACTCTGGAATTACGGTTTCAAAGGGCCAGTTCAGCATTTATCGGAGTCAGTTACTACGGCAGCATGCTCCATGAAGCTAACCTGCTTGCTGGCAGGTTTTATTCAACTAACACTGAGTTTGTCCTATACTTTATTCTTACCAACATATTTTTTATTGTTTTCACAACATAACCGAGAAATACAAAGAAATGCTATTACATGTCTTGAAAAAACATTTCTACCCCCCCCCCCCCACCCTCTCAAGTGGTTCCAAATCTTGGGTGGAAATCAGTTCAGTGAATTAGTCCATTCTGGTCCATTACATAGAAAATATAGAACAAACATATTTATTTAATCTCAGGTGCTGCAAAGTGCCATTGTTTATATGTCCCCAGGCTCTTCCA
>JACXGJ010000222.1:0-104361 GCA_016801105.1 Esox niger | reverse complement strand
ATGAAGGGGTCACAGATCTGGTGAAAATTATGTTGTTGATGCTTTATTGTATATGTAATTTTCTCAGAGGGGAGAGTTGTAGGTAGTTCAGAGAATCATCTGTTACACTTGGACTTCTGGTGTTTATCCATGAGAGGGCCACTACTCTCTTTGCCATTAACACACTAAACTCTACAAATGTTCGTTGATATTTCTTCAAATTATCTGGGTACAGACCCAATATAAACAACTGTGCGGCTAAGGGTATTTACATTTGTAAAATATTCTGAATACATAGTTTTATTTCTTGACAGATTTTTTGTATTACTGTACATTGCCAAATACAATGGGAAAACAATTTTTTTTCCTTCTCACACTATATACAAACATCAGGTTTAGCACTGTTATATCTGTTAAGTTTTGTGTGATATAAGTTTGCATCAACCAGTTGTATTGTAGTAAATTCAGGCGAGTGTTAGTAGTTCTCGATTGTGCTTCAGAGCATGCCTCCTCCCACATTTCTATTGGGATTGCCTCCTGTTGATTCTCTCTCCACGCCTCCAGCCGTCCTGCAGATGTTTCTGTACTTCCATCTACTAGACATCTATAGATTTTGGATATTAAACCCCTCCCTAAACTATTAATGTTCATACATTTTTCTATGGTAGACATTTTGGGGATGCATAATGTTTGATTTTGGTGTGTTCTAATGAAACTTCTCAACTGTAGGTATTTAAAAAAAATATTACTGGGTATGTTAAATTTCCCCATTCAGGGCTGAAGACAGAGAGCGAAGGCGTTTCTCCCAGATATTTTTTTACATGATGCCAAACTACAATCATATTTTTCACAATAGGGTTTTTTGTATTCTTTTTAAGAATTGTTGTTCCCAGTATACTGGGAGGGGCAAACTTAGCCAAAGCTCCTTCATTTCCTTCCAGGGAGGAGCATCTCTTTCTGTGAAGTAAAACAACAGTGTTTTTAATTGAGCTGCCCAATAGTACCAGAGAGGGTTGGGACATTTGAGTCCCCCTCTCTCATAAGGTAAATACAATAGAGACAGTCGTGTCTGGGGACGTCTGTTATTCCACAAACATCTAACAAACAATCTTTTAAATTAAGTGAACAGGTTACTTGGAGGGGGAAGTGCAAGGTTTTGAAACAGATACAATAGTTTGGGCAGTATATTCATCTTAAGGATGTTTATTTTCCCTATTAGTGACATTTGGTATGGGTGTCCATCTTTCCAGTAGCATTGACATTTCTTGCAGGAATGGTTAATAATTTCTGGCTACAATATATTTAAGTTGTGGGACCATTTGAATGCCTAGATACGTAAAGCAATCCATCACTTTAAACTGTGCGGCTGTTTTAGGAGGACTTATACTTTTCAATTGATTTAAGAACAGTATCTATTTAATTTATATCCCAAGATTTTTCCAAATACATCAAGAAGTTCTAATAATTCAGGAATGGATTTTTCCATCTTATTAAGAAACATTATTAAGTCATCCGCAAATAGAACCAGACAATGGTCTTGTTGTCCAATTGATATTCCTGTTATATTTTGGTGTGTTCTTACCGCTATTGCCAGTGGTTCTAAAGCCATAATGAACAGCAGGGGGGATAGGGGATCCCCTTGTCTACATCCTCTTCGTATCTTAATAGTTTGGGATATATTACAGTTAGTCATGATTTCAGCATATGGTTCAGTGTAAAGTAGTTTTATCCATTTATTGAATTTTTCTCCAAAGCCAAAACATTTGAGGATTTCAAATAAATAGAGCAATTCCGATCTGTCGAAAGTTTTTTCAGCGTCTCGTGACAGTAATGCTGTATCTGCTGCTCCTCTTTCCTCAAATAATATATTTAGAATTTGGCCTTGCCTACCTTGTACAAAGCCACTTTGATCTTAGTCAATAATATTCAATATAATTTTCTCCAGTCTTCTGGCTATTATTTTACTCAAGATTTTCAAATCAACATTTAGAAGACTAATTGGCCTAAAGTTTTCACATTTGTTATTCGGTTTGCCTGGTTTTGGCAACAAAGTAATTAACACGCATGCCCCTTAAAGATGTTGGAAGGATTCCATTGAGAAAAGATTCCTTAAATATTTATAATAATGCTGGCATCAGTCTATGCTTGAACATCTTGTAAACCTCTATGGGGATCCCATCTGGCCCAGGGGTTTTCCCTTCTTTGATACTTTCAATAGCTATAGATAGTTCCACTAAATTTATATCTTCTTTTAGTTCTTCCTAAATTACTTCTGATATCTTGGGAATGTGGATGTTGTCTAGGAAATGATTCATTTCAGATTCATTGAGACATATTTCTGAGCTATAAAGCTATAAGGTTTTCATTTATTTCAATAGGGTCGACAATATCTTCGTCATTATCATTTTGTAATGAGGTTATAAGTCTTTCATTCTGAAGTTGATTGATGCGCCATGCCAGAACTCTGCCAGGCTTTTCTCCTTGATAATAAAATGTTTGTTTAAGCCGTAATAAGCTTGATAAAGCACTTGTTGTAGATAATTCATTATATCACGTTATCAACTGGAGTAAACTTTAGTGGGCATCTTAAGAACCTGATTGGTAGTAGTCGTCTTCTGATTTCTGTATTTCTGCTTCTAATTATTTTGTCTTCTTGTAGGTATCTTTGGCTCTAGAGCTAGTAATGCAAATTATTTGTCCCCTGATAAAGTCCTAAAATGCTTCCCGTCTGCTTCTCCCTGAAGATTCTATCATATTTGTTTCAAAATAATATTTAATCTGTTCATCTAAGAAAGTAGCAAAGTCAGTATCTGCCAACCATTCTATTTTAAATCTCCATTTGGGAACATCACTAGACAAATCGGGATCATAATAGACTAAGGAGTTTGGGGCATGCTCTGACAGGAGTATGGTGTCATAGAAAACCTCCTTTATTTTACATTTTAGTAGTGTACGACAGGTGTGTACTGGAGAAACATTCATATTTTTTCCCATTGGGATTATCTTTCCTCCAGATATCAATAGGATTCATTTCTTTCATGAAATAATGAACTACACCCCCGCTTTTCGGATGTGACTGGTCCACTCCTGAACTTTCGTCCCTCTGTGGATCTAAGGTGCAATTAAAATCACCTGCCAATAGTAAGAAACAGGTTTTGGAAAAATGTGGGTTTGTCTGTGTTTTGAGCATATACATTAAGCAGAATTAATTGTTTTCTAAGAATTCTTCCCTGAAAAATCAAGTAACGCCCTGCCTTATCTTTGATAACGTTATGAATTTGTAGTGGAATAGTCAAGGATCAAAGTCATGACACCCCTTGCCTGTGAGGTAAAGGGAGCTGAACGAATTTTACCCTTCCACCTCCTCCTCACTTTAAGCTCATCTTCGTGTGTTAGGTAGGTTTCTCGAAGGAGTACCATGTTGGATTGTAATGTTTTAATCCTGTTTATAACTTGCTTGACATTTCTTGTTTTTTGTAGCCCTCTGCAGTTCCAGGACGTAATTCTAACCTTAAGATCAACAGACATATGGACCAACTGTTTTGAATTTTCCCAACCCTTTCAGTAAGTACAGACCCAACCAAGAACCTAAAGAACAAAAAAAAAGTGATTCCCCACAGCCAAGTTTTTATTCTTCCCCTCTAGGTTTTTCACATTCTCTTGGAACGCAGTCACATCGTCTTCTGTTATGGAGATTCTCGAGTCCTTCTGCGCATTCTATAATGTCTCTCCTTACATTTTCAATTGCGGACATGATGTCATCGAATTTGGACAAGACCTCAGTCTTCATGGTGTTAATAGCTGCCAGTATTGTTGTCAAAGAAGAACCAGACTCTTCCCTGGCAGTTGTAGTGTCTCCCTCCAGCTGTTTCTAAGGGACAAAGCTGGCAGCAGGGCCAGCGCTAACGCTAGCTTCCATGGTCTCTTTGTTAGTGGTGAGCTTAGCCTTGGCAGTTAAAGTTGTGGAATTAGTCGGGTCGGTTTGTTGTGTCCGGCCACGTTTTGTCTTCCTTTGTTTCATCAGTATTTTCTTGAGCCCTGATGTTGCAGTTGGGCTGTATGACGTTTTTAGAAAGGATTAGAGTAGAATAGAGTAGCAGAGCAGTCATACACGTTTCTACTCAGCAAGCCGCCCTAACCGGAAGTTGAGTTTGTCCTACTCTTTAACTAGAACCTGCCATCTGAATGTTTCAGACATGGTGTTTCCTCTGTGTGTTGAAGCACAAATAGCATATATCTGTTGGGAGAGGGTGATCAGACCCCACTTGAACGTTTCATCATTCCCTGATGATACCATTACCGTTATTCTGCACATTCTACCTTTTTCTCAGGACCAGCTCCAGGATCAAATTACTGAGGGGACACTGCCCTAACCGCTTGAATCTGGGCCTGATTCATCTGAACAATGTTCTCAGCCCTCATATCGTTCCTAAGACACATTGTGGACATGCTCTCAGTTTGGAACAAATACTTAGTGTTACAGTTTTCTGCATTACATTGGTGATGCTGAAATTTTTTTCAAGGTAACTGTCTGTTGGGCTGTCAGAGGTGTGGCTCTTGCACTGTAATGTTTACTGTACACTTTTGTAGTGTTCCCAAATCACAGACCCACAAGACTCATCAAAGAGGAATTCCACAGAATTGCAGGTACCAGTCTAAGCAGAAATCAGTTTACGTAGTATGAAGCTTGGAGACTTGAAGCACTAATCAGTTCATATTTTAGGATTTCTGGGTGTGATTGGCTGCATAGATGGTACTCATATTCCTATCACAGCTCCTTCAGTAAATTAAGGAGTGCATGCAAACAGGAAGACTTTCCACAACATTAATGTGCAGGTAAGCCCACAAAGAATTGTACCACTACAAGAAAATCTGTTGCAAATTTGTGTCTATGACGAATGGGTGGGCATCACTAAGCTAACACTGACAAAAAGATTAATGTGCATATATCATTCATTTGAATGACTCACCTATTATGTAGGCCCTTGCGTTCTCATGGATCACAGTTGCTTGTGCTGAAATTAAACTTTTAATTGTTTTTATTAATACTTACACATTGACTTGGTCAGCAATTTTCTGCCATGACAGCTTAATTTATTTTGCTGCTACTACTGTGTTGCTTGTTTTCTTGAATATATATTTATATTCCGTGTATGCATTTGTTAATATTTCCAACTCCACTTAGGAGAAGGGATTCAAGCCCTTTTTCTCCTGTTGCCATGTTGAATCATGTAATCTGTGTTCCATTGATCATGGCTCTTTATCTCTTCATGCATGTGCTTTACTCAGGGTTAACTTAACTTAGAGCTGACTGAACTAATTTTTACCAGAGTTTGACAGCTCAAAGTCAGTCAACATAGAGATGTGGTATGAACTCAGTGTATGTTAACCCTTTCTGAAATACCCCCACTATGAAACACTTGGCAGTACGATGCATGATGTTATTGTTTATCAACTTCACCAACGCAACCCTTGTCCCATCATAGCAAACTGACCATGTACAAATTGGCTCCTGTCTCCAGGTCTCTGGGTTTATCTATACTTATCACGCACAAATTGTTGCATATTTTAATATTTTAAATGGCCTAAATCAGTGGTTCCAACCATTTTCCTATTGGACCACCCTCTAAATTTTGACCTGCACTGAAACCCCTAAAATACCTGCATTTCGTGCATTTTTCAGACACAATATAATATTTTCATAGTGTCTGCTGTACTCAAACTGTGTAATCCTCGTTGGGAACATCTGGCCTACTGTTAAAACTCTGCTCAACAGATTGGATTAATTGAGTGAGTGAATTTATATCATGATTTTATAGAAATATCGCTTTTATGTTTTCCATCCCTTTTCCAAATCCGAAACCAAAACACTCCAACGTGTAAGCTTTTTGTCACGTGTCAGAAAATGCCCGTGCAAAACAAACCAAATTAAATAATAGTTGACAGCAGTGATAACCAATCAGCGATGGAATTCCGGGTAGCAACACAAATAATAAAATGAAGGCGTCCAATCAAAGAAAGAAAGGAGGTGTGACAAATGATACTGTTCATTTCCGTCAATACTTCCTAAGGTAGCTATTTTCGCAACAAAAAAATCTATTTCATTAATTTTGTTTTCTTTTTTGTATGGGAATATATATTTTTGAAACACAGTTTACTTTATAGGCTTCTCATTTATTTCCTCATATTCGTTTGTGTGTTAGCTGTCATACATTTCTAATTAGTCCAAGAAATTACTCGCCAGTGTGAGTCAGTAGTGAACTGCCGAACTGTACTGTAACGTTTATCAAGGATTTTACTATTCTTAAACCTTGCACTATTACAATAATAGTGGATGTTTGATTTTCTTGGTACAATTTATTAATCTCGCTTTACAGTGATTGGATCGTGGCAATACAATAAGGTAGTTTAATTAAACAAGCTGGTGGATTGAGCGACAGCGACTGTCCTCGCACACCACGGCTAAAGGATGCCTTTTTTGGGCCAAGACTGGAGGTCACCAGGATGGAGCTGGATCAAGACCGAGGACGGTTGGAAGAGGACCGAGTTCTATGGAGATGAATTTGGAGACAACAACAACAACGGAATAGACTTGGAAGAGTAAGTGCTGTTACGCTAATGGCGCAGACTGTGTTCTGGCTTCTGTTAATAATGAACTTAACACGTTAACCTACACACTGCCGGTAAGAAAGATTATGTGTCGAGAATGTATTGACACCTTTGCTAAAAAAATTACTGAAATCGCCCTGGATAGAACGCTGCTAAATGACTAAAACCTATTTTTTTTAAGTATGAAAAAGTGAATATAACACAACACATTTCACACTTAGATGCCAAACCAACTATCGGTCTCCGTGACCAAAAAACATTTGCGTCTTACCACTGTACCAATCCAAAGGTCAAATTCTATTTAGCATCCTTTTTCAGTGGATAATAATGCTCTATAACCACCCGCATACATGGCCTGGGGTAGGCTGTGAAATTCCTAGGGCAGAAAAGCCAGCCATACCTACTGTTAAATATGTAGGTTAATCTTTGATATTTGGGACTTTTTTCTGCTATTCACCAATGACAACCTTGTTGATGCATCATAGGGTCAAGGCATCATAAACTCACAAACCCAGTACCAGGTATTAGTTTTTTGCACAAACACTTCACTTGTTGCGTGGTAGGAGGCTGACACTTTGCCACAAAGCAATAAGTACCTCTTTTAGCAAAGCAATAAGTACCTAAATCCACAAAAAAGTCCATATTTTTTCACAGAAATTTACCTTTTGTGTTGTGTGTCTCAGTCAACAGATTTGCAACCCATAGAAAATGTATAGTTTGAATTGAGCATAATCATGAAAGATATAGGCTCTGTAAGCATTCTGATTGGATGATTGGTTGAAAAATCCACCTGAATGTCTTCTCCAACTCACCAGAACTATTATTATTATAATGATCACAGTATGTTAACCCACTGATTTAAAAAAATATATATTTATGTCAGTTAAGATCCAATTCACATTTTCAATAACGACCAGGCCAAACGCATAATTGCAAGAGGACATGTTGTATTTCTCTTGTAAGAGTAGTTCAGTTTGTCATACCGGTTTTCAGTGAGACTGAAATAAAAATGGGATATGTTTGTACTGTTCTTTCTGTGTGTTAGGGCTTTCTGGGACCCTTGGGTCATTCCTTCTCTCCCCTGAGCATAAATTCTAGAAATCCCTTAAACCTACCCTTGATAAGGATCACGGAAAAATGCCTGTCCTTCTTGGGAACCATTACGTTCTCAGCAGCTGGTACTTTTTTACCACTAAAATATCTGAGATCATACTGATACATACTGTATCATTAGGATAATAAAAGAAAGATGGGGAGCTCTAGGATGTTTTTAAGAGGAAGTGCTAAAAATTAGTATCTCTTAAAAATGATAAAATTTTAAAATGATTATTCTATGGATTATTAGTCGAAAAATACGTAATTGTTCCTGTAAGACAGAATGTCATATACATACAGAAATACATTGTACAGTAAGAATTTTAATACATTCCATAGAGCATGATGGAATTTTAATTTCTTTATTGTTTCATGTAGTACCCCTGTATGAAAGCATCAACATTCGTAATGTTCCACCACACATTTATTCATGTTTTTCTTCTAATTTGTCTCCTGTCCTCTGTACTTTGTCATCTGTACAATGCCTATTGCCTTCTGATTTTTGTCATCATGTTGGAGGTTTAACACTTGGAGGTTGGGTAATTAGCAAAATATTACTATTAATTGGTGTACATTTTTTCTGCTGTTTCTTTTTCCAGTTTATATTTTCAAATTGTTGAGCAAAATTGACCTCAGATAAATTCTTGCTGACTGGAAGAAGACTTCAGCTGCATTTAGCTAATCATTTCCATAATGTGCATAATGTCAGCAGTTTGAAAATACAAAACCATAATCCAAGTAGAGTGGGCGATATACATGCTGGTGGCTCAAAACGTTATGTAATTATTACTTTGCTTTGGACATACTTTTTGTCGGTGGATGAGTCAGGGTGGGCAACGCATAAAGTAAGTTAACATTCTGGCTTGTAGAGGCAGTTATATATTTTCTTAGGCTAACTGATTATAAATTAAACCATAGTAATCACAGTTTGTTCATATGCAAATACTTAACATATATAAAAACACACCATATGTCATGGAAGACCACATCCATTTGGCTATGTATTGTTACTAATGTATTGAGAGACCTCAAGACATTTAGTAATGAAATGAAATCCCATAATTACTGCCTGTCATGACTAAGATGGCTTTGCTACCGACTGATGCCATTTAAGGGTAGGACAAGGCCCAGAGAGAAGTTATTGGGTCAGTGTATGAAAACGTATGCAACTGTTTTTTTTTCAAATCCCCAAACAAAAATAGGTTGTTGCTCTAGTTCAGTCTGTTCCGAAACATGTTGCAACACAGAAAACACTCAAATCTAACCATTCAACTCAGCTTTCCGTTCAGTTCTGTATATGGTTGTTATAATTTAATTTGCTATTCAAATATTTAAGTATTCATATTTAAGTATTAGGTGTATTGAATACATGAGTAAGCATAATTGTTGGTTCTTCCAAACCTGAATTAGCACAAATAAGTAATTCCCAATATGGAAAGTATTCTTCACGGTTCCTTCTTCAATCTGCCTTCTAAAAATCATCGTTATCGTTTCTTTCGAATATTTCGAATAAGAGAGACATGAGTTAACTACAACTTTTGTTTGAGATAAAAATTATATTCAACAGCTGAATAGGGTTGTTTAAACATTGGGTTAACATTATTAACATACATAATATGCAAATATTAACGACATTCAACATCTACATTTGAAGCTTTATATAACCAGGCACACAAATAAAGATGGTAATAAAACAAGAAAAAAACTACAGAAAACTTATTTTTATAAAGAAATGTAAGAATTGTCAGTATAAATAAAAACATAGAGCACACTATACATTATTCACAATTAGCATAGAAGGTCTTGTATACATCATAATAGTTTGAACGTTTCCAAATCAAAAATAGGTTTTAAGGCATGTTTATTTCTAACATATCTTAGTGAACATACAAAAATATAAACTAAAGGGGAAAATTTGAGAAATCTGCATTTGTCTATAAAAAATAGCTAAACAAATAAGTTGTAATAATAAACCCTCTTGAAACAATCCAAACTTTCTAAGTAAAATTGGGAATATTAATATTTTTGAGTATAGCACATTATCCAATTCTAACTAGAAATGGGCAATTCAATCACATTTAAAAAATATATGTTCAGTTGTTTCAATACAGTTCCCACAGAAAGCACAGTCCTTATTATGCTCAATGTAAAATTTCAATCTAAAGAATTCATTATAAGGATAGTTTTAATGGTTTCTTTTGCTTTGGGGGGGACAGAGAAAGACAATTATTTTTTTCAAATATTTTTAGTAACAGGCATGTCAATGCTTTGACAGATATCATTTATTTTTAGCTGTTCTATGAAAGGTTCTTTAGAGAACTTTTCTAATATGTTTGTTATTACACCTTCTGTCTTGTAAAGAGTAACCATTTATGTATTATAGTGGGAAGCAAAGAACACTGTTTTATCATAAAGATATTATAACTGAGAATGTTACCACTTTCATCCAATAGATTTTTAACAGACCAGATATTTTTTCTCATCCATTTTTCAAAAAATATGGTGTGGTTGGGATGCTATACACATCTTTTATTCCATACGGGAGTATTGTGTGGAGTAAAATTGTTTTTGTATTCTAATTTCCAATATAGCAGCACTTGTTACACTTATCTAGCAGCACTTGCTAAGCATTTGCAAAAGTTAAGAGCATTTTATAGGGAGTTTGTTGATATTATAGTCACATTGACGGAGTAAATCTATTCCTCCAATTCTTTCAAAGATAGAAACAGGCACACTGACACACAGGCTATCCATATTGCAGAGAATATATTGTAACCATTTCTGTTTCAACATGCCATTCATACTATCAAAATCAATAACATTCACACCCCCTTCCTCATAGGGTTTTAAGATGTCACCCTCCCTTATATTCAGGTTTTTTTCTGGCTCAGAATGGGCCTTTGGGGGGGGTGACTACACACAACAGTTAGCATTATTGGTCCATGTACAGTAAAGGCAATGAGTTACCTTATGACAGAAGTAATTTTAACAAATGGGTTCCGGAATGTTAAATTCTCAGGCATTAAACAAGTGTTATATCAGCGGCATGATGTTTGATGTTCATCAAAAGGATGCCAGGGTTCAGCAATGCTATAACACCCAGTCTTTTATGTTCCAATAACTGTTACAATAGATGTCCTACAACCGGTGGCTGTTAACCTTTCATGTTTTATGAGATGATTGGCGTGGTCTGTGTATTTAAGCCATGCAGCCCCCTGTGATGGTCATTCAGTATTGCCTGAGTAAACTTACCTAAACATTACAAACCATGGCGGATTGTGCAGCGATCAGCGTTTTAGGTTAAACACCATTGAAAGCTAACTGCTTAACCGCAGCTCAGCTAGTCATCAAGAGATTACAAATGGACAGCAGAACCGCAATCATCATACCACCACTGAAGAGACCGGGTAATAGTTGACCCAGAATCCGTCAACTACACCAGGATATGTTGGCATGGGAATGTAGGTTGGACGGCGGTCGTATCGGTGGATACATTTTCAACCCAGAGATACCGGAGGTTGCATTTTATGAATTACCCGAAGGCCAAGAGTTTAAGGCTGGTGTGACTGATCAAATGCTGCTTTATGGAACACCATAAGTGTTTTATATGGGGCCAAAACAGGGCACCCATAATACGGTAGATGTACTGTTTAAAGTTGTCGAAGGATTGAAATAGTATGACTCTGTTAGATTGGAACTATTTCCGGAAAATCTCGTCAGATTAAAGTGTGACTGTGACTGAGGACTGTTCGACTGACGTAAGACCCTGAAGCTAACACTGTCCTCAAAACAGCATAAATGTCTCGAATACAACCAACCGAATATTGAACTCCACAAGGTTGAGGCCTGGCTGTGTGACGCCATGGCTGACAACGCTGTAGACGTCTACGGTACCCCGGACCCCGACAGTTCGATTCCATATGCGTTCACATCAAGAAGCTACGATTGGCTTGACCGGTTGGTTGATCAGCTAGGATCTCTCACACCTTTCAAATGCTGACAAGATTTCTCACAAAATGGAAACATTTCTTTCACCAAAAGTTTTAAAGATCCTCAAAGCAGCATTGGGTATGATTCTGGAAAACGTTGTTGCGGCTATTCTCCACAAACCATGCATCGAATGTGAAGTGGACCACCTGAGCCAGAGAAGTCATTCTTGTCTCGATCCACCTGATTATTATTTTGAGACCCACTATAATGACATCGCGACTGAAACGTGTTGGTCAAGGCTTTGAATGCATCAGGGCTTCATGCATTGCTGACCGAGGTTCACATGGCTGCTGAGAACTTTCTGCATGAGCTCAAGTTGGAGCCAAACATCACACAGAGACTCATTGAGAACCGGGATGAATACATGGATACATTTATTGAGGAAGCTTGATGCGACGCTGTAGCGTCTTTGTGTGACAAACAAAGAGTCTGTTGTCTAAGGATGGGAAATTTCAGTTGTGGTGTTTTACATGTATCTAAACAAATCCTATGTGGGTTAAGCGATTAAACAGTTGATGCACAAAGCTATCAAGAGTGGTATTGATGTTTGTTGGCCTTTTAATAACCGAGACCATGTCACTATAAAACATTTTAATAATCTGTAGCATATGGAAACAGTCAGGATCATATCTGATGACTGGGTGCAATTGTTGTCAAATGGTGTTGAATCAAATGATCTAAACAACTTCATGTATATACTTCTAACATATTCAAATGCTGATAACAAAGACATTAAAGTTGGGCACCTGTTATGTTTGTGTAACAGATGTCTGTGTGGTAAAATTGTTGAGTAGTGATGCTGTGGATGTAGAAAGTATTTCTAAAATGTTTACAGATTTTCTAATCTGCAGAAATCTGAATGTTTGTGTAACTTTTTAGAATTTCTTGGATAACGTGTAATTTCGAAAACTCAAATAAAACGATGTTAAACCTGTATTACTTCTCATTATTGCTCGAATGCTCTACGATGTCTTAACAGATTATTTACTACGACCCGGCAAGCCTTGGTGCTTATGTGGGTACAGAGGGATTGAAAATAGCATACTTGGAGAAAACTGGGGAGATCCTCAAAAATAGCGAGGCAGATGACTGGCTTCTCACCCAGGATACATACACGCGAAACAGGCCTGTAGCTATACATTTTAAAAGAAAAATAGTTATTGTTCATGATATAAATACACAATTTCAGCTGGATTTGGTTGACATAAGTGCTTATAGTGCACCATAATGTTAAATGTATGTTAACATGCATAGATGTATTAAGCAAATTCGCATGGATATGTGTGCTGAGAAATAAAAGCGCCATCGAGGTAAAGCAAGCATTTGAAGACATTAGAAGAAGGAAGAACACCACAAAAGTCCAAATGGACAAGGGGAAGGTGTTTTAATCCACATTTTGAAATGTTAATGAAGAAGTATAACATAAAACATTTTGCTACAGGAAATGATGTCAAAGCCGGTATCGTTGAAAGATTTAATAAAACAATTAAATCACAAATGTGGAGGTTCCTCACAGCTGCCAACACTCATCGCTATGTTGAGGTAATTGAAGATTTAGTTCATAGTTACAACCATGGCTACCATCGATCTATAAAGATGAAGCCTGCTGACATTTGTGAAGAAAATGTTTAACTAGTTCTCAAGAACCTATATGGTACAACCATAATGAGAAATGGTAATCAAAGTTACAAGATCCGGGTTGGGGATAATGTGAGACTCTCAAAGTTGAGAGGAGCGTTTACAAAGGGCTATGAAAAAGAGTACGCAGATGAATATTTTACCATAACAGAATGCATTCCGCGAGTACCTCCTGTATATGGAATAAAAGATTATGATGGTGATGTGATATTTGGGACCTTTTATGAAGAGGAATTACTGAAAATAATCATGGCTAAGGATACAACTTTTAAAGTGAAAGCAGTTCTGGATAAGAAAATACAGAAAGGGAAGAAAAGTTGTCTTGTGAAATGGCTTGGTTGGCCTGAGAAATTCAAAAGCTGGATACCATTGGAACAAGTTATTGGCCTTGAAATAAAACGCCATGATTTTCATGATCACTTCATTTGCATTGACTGCGATCAGCATGGGTGACTGTGGTTTCTACATAATGCTGCCCAGTAACACGCCGAGATATGTCTATCCAAACAATTCGATTTCAAGCTATACTACAAAATATGCCAAAGGTATAGATTTGAAAGGTGATTGGGATGTATCTTTCATAGAATTCATAGAATTCCAATACCCGCATATGTTTTATGACTTTTACATGGGGTGAAAACGCATTCGAACTACATGACTCAAAACATGACAAAACTTGGAAGTATGAACTCAACACCGGTTGTTTCAATGGCAATGGAAACCTAGTGGCAGAGAACAACATTTATATAAAACCACATGGTGTATGGTCAGGGTATGATGAATTTAAAAATAGAATGTTTCTAAAAGGCGAGCCCCATTTTAGTTTGCAATTTAGTGCAAAACAGGAACAGATATTAGGCTTAAAACCAGGCGATTGGTGGTACGCACCATGGTACGGTCCATTCCCCACAGATATTCTGGCAGGGTTTAACACACTATACATCTACACAGATATAATTGATTATCAACAAGTTGGTGACAGTCATGTCCCGCTGATGAGAGCTGTACATATTGCAGGGAAAAATAATGAAGTTGTCACAGTTACAGATGACAAGCCACATTACGTACCTCTTGGTAAGAGTCTGTTTGACGAGATCTATATTGAAGTAAAATCTGATCAGAATCAGCTGTTTTAATTCGTAGAGGGTAAGGTGATTGCAAAATTACACTTCAGACCCATCAAACATTCTTTTAGACTATAAGATGCAGCTTCAGAAACTCCATGATGATTCTCAAAGGTATGTTGAATACTACACAGTCCGGTGACGGTTTACCGGGGTGTCATGGTAGCGCTGCAGTGTGTGGGGCTGGTCTAGGGGGCCTTTTCCAAGGGCTTTTCCAGATGGCAATACCTTTGTTGAAGCGTGGGTTCTCAATAGCAAAATCTGAAAAATGCAGTAAGGAATATAGTTGGTGATGCAGTGTTTTGTCATGACAAACAAAATGGCAGGATGGATGAGGCTTGATGGTTATGACTCGAGGTGTTAGAGACCACCTGGTAGGAGGAGCCTACCAAAGAGTAAAAACGCAAGAATGAGACAAAAAGAGCCATGGTTAAAAGAAAACAGAGCTTGGAGACCACCCAAATGGAACACTGCAAGCTTGATTAAGAACAGATTTTACAAAGATGGCACTCCTAAATTGTATGTTTGGTGAATGTATGAAAACAGAGTTGGATGTATTCACAGTTCCTTTCACACAGACATCTATTGAGAAAAATACATACATTGAAATACCGACCCTATCAGCAATATCAGACGTAGCCCCTCTGGAGTTCTTTTCTGCAGGAAATGGCGAAGCCTACGTTGATCTAAACAATACTTTGTTGTACCCTCGTGTAAAAGTCACTAAACCGGACGGAACAAATATTGATGCTGTAGCACGTGTTGTTGGGGTTATCAACTACCCTATTAGTTGATAAGCCACCCTATTTTCACAAGTTGATGTCTCCTTGGTTGACTGTTTAATTAGCCGGAGTAGCAACACATACCCTTACAGAGCCGTTATAGAGAGCATTCTGAATTACGATGTAATACATTAAAGAAACAGTTTTCAGCTGGTTTGTTTTACAAGGACGCCGCAGGTCCCACGGATGTTACGGACCCTGCAGGCGAGAACGATGGACTCACGAAATGGGCGGCCTATTCAGCGGATAGTACAACATTTGAAATAGTCTGCCTTTTTCATAGTGATGTCTTTCACAAGAAACTCATGTTAGGATGGTCCTTGGTAAAGATGAGTTCTGTCTTATGGCGGTCGGGGATGTGCATTATCGTTTGCATATATTATCTGCATCACTATTTGTCAAGAAAGTGACTGTTTCACCAGCCGTGAAACTTTGACTTGCTCAAGCGCTACTCTCAACAACTGCCAAGTACTCAATTGAAAGAGTTGGTATGAAGACATTTAGTTTACTGGCGGGGGGTCGCGTGTGCAACCAGGAAAAACTATTTTTAGAACTGTTGCCAAATTGTATTGTTGTTGGTTTGGTGGACTATGACCGTTTTACAGGAAGTAACACAAAAAATCGATTTAATTTCAAACATTATAATTTGAAGTTATTGGATAAGTATGTAGACGGTTAGCAATTTCTCAGCAAACCATTCAAACCACATTACACAACAGGGTCAGCAGTGCATGTATTTTACAAACTGGCCTTAGCTTCAGGAAAACACCTAAAGAACCAAGCCTTGGCTGTTGACAGGTCTGACTTCTTACACGGCTATGCCCTTTATGCATGTAACTGTGCGCCAGATGAGAATTGCGGTTAGAACCTATCATTGATCAAGTCAGGGAACGACTTGAGATGAGGTTCAGACAACCACTGCCCCACACAATTAATGTGGTTGTTTATTAAATTTTGTTTATCACAGTGTCAAACCGGCGACAAGTCATGGTGGACTACTATTTGGATAACAAATTAAATGAATACCGCAGAGTTGACCGGTGTGGTGAACCAATTTTCATCTAGGACTCAGTGTGCTGGCATGCGACCAACTACCTATTGGACCTGTCCGAGATGATGCATCAATGATGATTGTTAATACACATCCGAGCAATCACTCTGGCTATTTACATCACAGACGATGGCATTGGAAGGTTTCATGGCAGTCTTGGAAACCCCACAGATTTGATGTATTTTCCCAAGTCAATCAGCACCTTTCTGCAAATTTGTGAGAATGTGGGATACAGTTCAAAAAAAGTACAGGACATGATTTCAACCACGTGCGGACAACATTGTGTGTTCTTTCTTATAAAGATGCTACGGTGGGGAGAACAAGTATTTGATACACTGCTGATTTTGCAGGTTTTCCTACTTACAAAGCATGTAGAGGTCTGGAATTGTTATCAACTGTGAGAGATGGAATCTAAAACAAAAATCCAGAAAATCACATTGTATGATTTTTTTTATATTTAATTTGCATTTTATTGCATGACAAGTATTTGATACATCAGAAAAGCAGAACTTAATATTTGGTACAGAAACATTTGTTTTCAATTACAGAGATCATATGTTTCCTGTAGTTCTTGACCAGGTTTGCACACACTGCAGCAAGGATTTTGGCCCTCTCCTCCATACAGACCTTCTCCAGATCCTTCAGGTTTCAGGGCTGTCACTGGGCAATACAGACTTTCAGCTCCCTCCAAACATGTTCTATTGGGTTTAGGTCTGGAGACTGGCTAGGCCACTCCAGGACCTTGAGATGCTTCTTACGGAGCCACTCCTTAGTTGCCCTGGCTGTGTGTTTCGGGTTGTTGTCATGCTGGGAGACCCAGCCACGACCCATCTTCAGTGCTCTTACTCAGGGAAGGAGATTGTTGGCCAAGATCTTGCGATACATGGCCCCATTCATCCTCCCCTCAATACAGTGCAGTCATCCTGTCCACTTTGCAGATATGCATCCCCAAAGAATGATGTTTCCACCTCCATGTTTCACGGTTGGGATGGTGTCCTTGGGGTTGTACTCATCCTTCTTCCTCCAAACACCGCAAGTGGAGTTTATTTCTCATCAGACCACTTGACCTTCTCCCATTCCTCCTCTGGATCATCCAGATGGTCATTGGTAAACTACAGCCGGGCCTGGACATGCGCTGGCTTGAGCAGGGGCACCTTGCGTGCGCTGCAGGATTTTAATCCAAGACGGCGTAGGGTGTTACTAATGGTATTCTTTGAGACTGTGGTCCAAGCTCTCTTCAGGTCATTGACCAGGTCCTGCCGTGTAGTTCTGGGCTGATCCCTCACCTTCCTCAAGATCTTTGATGCCCCACTAGGTGAGATCTTGCATGGAGCCCCAGACCGAGGGAGAATGACCATCTCGAACTTCTTCCTTTTTTTAATAATTGCACCAACAGTTGTTGCCGTCTCACCAAACTGCTTGCCTATTGTCCTAGCCCATCCCAGCCTTGTGCAGGTCTACAATTTTATCCCTGATGTCCTTACACAGCTCTCTGGTGTTGGGCATTGTGGAGAGGTTGGAGTCTGTTGGACTGAGTGTGTGGACAGGTGTCTTTTATACAGGTAACTAGTTCAAACAGTTGCAGTAAATACAGTAGTGAGTGGAGAACCGGAGGGCTTCTTAAAGAAAAACTAACATGTTTGTGAGAGCCGGAATTCTTACTGGTTAGCAGGTGATCAAATACTTATGTCATTCAATAAAATGGAAATTAATTATTTAAAAATCATAAAATTACAGACCTCTACATGCTTTGTATGTAGGAAAACCTGCAAAATCATCAATGTATCAAATACTTGTTCTCCCCACTGTATGTCTTTTTATATTGATGATTTATGAGATAATGATACACTAGTCTCAAAGTTTGTAGCTAAGATGTACCAGAGTAAGCGTGATAAGCAAATGTTTAATTGCATACAACATGCTCAATCTTGTGAATTGTTTAAATTGAGAAAATAGTGTGTGTCAGCTTTATTATTAAAAAATAAAGCCATTTGTAAAACCACATCAATGTTTACATAGTGTTTTTCATACAGTTCTTCAAGGTAAAACATACGCGTTGACAATGAAACACAAATTATTTAAAAAAGCATAAAGTAAAAACGCATTAAGATGGAAGCCATTTTGTGGGGTTCGTGGCAGGGGGTACAAAGAAAGCTTTAGTTGGTTGATAACCAGTTGCTGGGGGAGTGGCAAAATAATTCAATGTGTCGCCAGACGTTTGTTTATACAAATTGATTTTATGCCTTACAATCTCATTTGGAGTAGTTCTAAAAGGCATGTTGAGACATGCCATGGCCTCTACAAACACCCCCCACCCCAACGGCCTTCTAGCGTCAGCAGTTTTACTGTTTGCTGTTTTTAGCCAGATCCATCAGGTGCAAGCACTTGATTATATCCCCTTTGAAACTGAATTCCCCATTTGAAGTCCATGGAGTGAAATCTTTTGACCTGTGCATTCAAATCAGAATATATTCAACATTGTTCCTATGCCTCGCAGGCACATTATCCAAAATGTCATCAACAAGGTTATCATTTCGGTCAACAGTTTGCTTAGTCTCAGTCATTTTTACTACATCAGGCCCAGACTCAGACCCGGGTAGACTTAAAGTCAGTGTATTTGTGTCAAGCTCCTTCTGTCTCACAACGGTGTCAAAAATCTTTATAAAATAGCAGAGTATCTTTTTGCTTACTCATGTAAATCCATATCAGGCTTCAACAGTATATTGCAAATCGATGAGTCCAAAACATTTTCAACAGATTGTCGGTGCTAGTTGTTTTGGATTCTCACGGTGATGTTGTGGCACCAGAAACATTTTCTGAGCATGATCCATGTTGTTTAACCATGTCTCGATGCAATTAGACTGGTTAGGAATGGAACTGCAACGCTCAGTGGAAAGCCTCCAGATTGGTTGTTGGTTTTTCTTTTCTTTGCGACTGAAGTGTTCTTTCTAGACGTGTATATTATTTTGGCTTTTTGTCTCTTTACTTTTCAGAGCTGCGATTCTGTTAAGGGTATGTTTCCGTGCCTTAGATTAAGTGCTATTTCACAGAGTGATAGAATGAGGTCGGTGGAATCTGTATGAAACTATTCGTTGACTTGCCGGTGCCTTAAATAATCTTTAATAGTGGTACATTTCTATGAATGCTTTTAGACATGATCAGATTTTCTTAGGAACATACACAGCAGGCCAATCCCCTGAAAATAACCCTGTTCTCAGACTGTAGTCTTCTGGTGTTGTAGCTTTAAAGTCAGTAAGTAAATAACCAAAAGGCGGATGTGTTGCATCTTTAAAACTCTGCATGAAGAACCAAGAAAGACCGGGGTACAGTCCCCTCCAAAAGTATTGGAACGGCAAGGCAAATTCCTTTGTTTTTGATGGTCACTGAAGACATTTGGGGTTATAAAAGGTGAATATGAGACACGTGTTCAAAATTTCAGCTTTCATTTCCAGGTATTCACATCTGTTAAACAACTTAGGATATATCACTGTTTGTATTAGACCCCAGCATTTTTAGGTGAGCAAAAGTAATTGAACAAATAATCTTAAAGTAAATAACATTTAATATTTGGTGGCATAACCCTTGCTTGCAATAACTGCCTCAAGCCTGCGACCCATCGACATCACCAAACTGTTGCATTCTTCATTTGTGATGCTATTCCAGGCTTTTACCGCAGCGTCTTTCAGTTCTTGTTTGTTTTGGGGTGTTTCTCCCTTCAGTCTCCTCTCAAGTAGGTGAAATGCTCTACACGGTTAAGGTCAGGTGATTGACTTGGCCAGTCTAAAACCTTCCACTTTTTCCCCGTGATGATGTCCTTCGTTGATAAACTTCCTCCCGATTAGTTTCAATGCATTTCTCCGTAAACTGGCAGACAAAATTTTTCTATACACTTCTGAATTCATTCTGCTGCTACCATCATCAATAAATATTATTGAGCCTGTTCCAGAAGCAGCCATGCACGCCCAAGCTTTGACATTACATTCACCCTGCTTCACAGATGAGCTAGTATGCTTCGGATCATAAGCAGTTCCTTTCTTTCTCTACACTTTGGCCTTTCCATCACTTTGGTAGAGATTAATCATAGACTCATCAGTCTATAAGACTGTGCTCTAGAACTTTTGCGGGTCATCTCTGTACTTTGCAAGTTTCAATCTGGTCTTCCGATTCTTACTGCGGATGAGTGGTTTGCATCTTCTCACAATATTTCTGTCATGAACAACTGTTGTTTTCCTTGGTCGACCGGTTCGACGTCTGATGCTCACTACACCAGTAGTTTCTTTCTTTTTCTGGACATTCCAAATAGTTGTGCTTGCTATGCCCAATGTTTGTCCAATGGCTCTGGTTGATTTTCCATCTTTTCTCTGCTTGACAGTGGCTTGCTTTTCTCCCATAGCCAGCTCTCTGGTCTTCATGTTGGTTTATTTATGACTGTAAAGGGTAGGATCGCCAAATGGGTTAATAATGAAAGAAAAATAAAAAATATAAATTGAAAATAATATGAAAATAAAAACATGTGAAAAAATGATCCGTGCCCGACTCCTAATCACCCGCAAAGTTGCTTCAATATGGCCCTTTGCCTTTCCCATAGGACGATTCCCTTTTTTTTTTTTTTTCATGTACAAACAAGGGAGGGAAAGCGGGGGACAGGACCCCGATACAACCCTACTTCAAGGGAAGCAAAATATTTTGGGGCAAATGCATGGAATCCTTGTTTGAAAACACAAGCCGCCGCACTTTGCGACCCGTGCAATCGAAGGGAGGCTTTCCAATTTTGGGTAGAAACATTGACAGATATCATACCAAAGTATAATAACTTGTTGTGTACTCGTAGCGAACCCCTTTTGTTATGACTTTCATCAGAACATTGATCATAAAATATCACAAATGGAGACCCCAAGTATTAATTAATCTCCTTCTATATGTGGCAACCATGAACAGTCTTAAGCAAAATAAAGGCCTAGTCTAAACAGTCCATTTATTACAGTGAATTAGCAGAATAATGGATAAATCAGGATATGGTAATAAATTAATCCTTAACACTCTTTAACAAGACATGTAGTCTTTATAGGTTTAATCCAACGATGGAAACTTAGACTTGTCATGCAGAGCTTTTTAATGTTTGAACAATTAACCTAAAAGGCAAAATCTGGGCTACAAGAAACATCTGTCAGTCACATGTTCCAATAGTTTTGCTCACTTGAAAAATGGGTGGGTTCTGAGTTGTTTAACACATCTAGATTTGAATACCAGGAAATGAAAGCTGAAATTCTGAACTCTTGTCTCATACTCATCTTTTGATCTTAAACCCTAATGTCTTCAGTAAACCACAAAAACAAAGGAATTTGCCTTACCATTGTAGACAAGTCCTTGATTGGTTCAAATCTTATCTAGATGGCCGGAGTTACTTTGTCACCATTGGTAATGACAAATCTGATAGGGTGGCTTTGACATGCGGAGTTCGGCAGGGATTAGTTCTCGGACCGCTTCTGTTCAATCTCTATATGCTACCTCTGGACCAAATTCTACAGAACAACAATATTAACTACCACAGCTATGCCGATGATACTCAAATATATATGGCTCTCAAACCGTATGACAACAGCTCAATAGACTCTCTGTGTCACTGTATAGAGCACATAAATACCTGAATGAACCAAAATGGTCTATAATTAAACCAAGATAAAACAGAGATTATTGCGCTTGGTAACAAAAATAATAGAACAAGTATTAATAAAGAACTGGATTCTCGGGCCCTTAAAACCAAGGATCAAGTCAGTTTTCTTGATGTTCTTTATCTCTAGTAGGGTTGACTATTGTAATGGCCTCTTAACTGGACTCCCCAAGAAGACTGTAAAACAGCTGCAGCTCATTCAGAATGCAGTTGCTAGAATGTTAACCAGGACCAAGGGGACAGAGCACATCACTCTGGTTCTTAAATCTTTACATTGGCTTCCGGTCAGTTACAGAATAGATTTTAAAGTGGTGCTTCTGGTTTATAAATCTCTGAATGGTTTGGGACCCAAATACATTTCAGATATGTTTGAAGAATATAAACCGAGAAGGTCTCTTACATCCATGAACTCAGGTCAGCTAGTAAAGTCCAGAGTCCAAACTATACATGGAGAAGCTGCATTTAGCAGTTATGCTGTACACAACTGGAATAAACTACCAGAAAATTTTTGGCGTTCACCCGACGTTTCCATTTTTAAATCCAGGATAAAAACACTTCTCTTTTCACATGCCTATGACTTAGCTCTTAAACTTAACCACACTTTGAGTGGGCCTTATACAGTGGGGCAAAAAAGTATTTAGTCAGCCACCAATTGTGCAAGTTCTCCCACTTAAAAAGATGAGAGAGGCCTGTAATTTTCATCATAGGCACACTTGAACTATGAGAGGCAACACGAGGAAAAGAAATCCAGAAAATCACATTGTAGGACTTTTAATGAAATTATTGGTAAATGATGGTGGAAAGTCTCAATACTTTGTTATATACACTTTGTTGGCAATGACAGAGGTGAAACGTTTTCTGTAAGTCTTCACAAGGTTTTCACACACTGTTGCTGGTATTTTGGCCCATTCCTCCATGCAGATCTCCTCTAGAGCAGTGATGTTTTGGGGCTGTCGCTGGGCAACACAAACTTTCAACTCCCTCCAAAGATTTTCTATGGGGTTGAGATCTGGTGACTGGCTAGGCCACTCCAGGACCTTGAAATGCTTCTTACGAAGCCACTCCTTCATTGCCCAGGAGGTGTGTTTGGGATAATTGTCATGCTGAAAGACCCAGCCACGTTTCATCTTCAATGCCCTTGCTGATGGAAGGTTTTAACTCAAAATCTCATGATACATGGCCCCATTCATTCTTTCCTTTACACGGATCAGTCGTCCTGGTCCCTTTGTAGAAAAACAGCCCCAAAGCATGATGTTTCCACCCCCATGCTTCACAGTAGGTATGGTGTTCTTTGGATGCAACTCAGCATTCTTTCTCCTCCAAACACGACGAGTTGAGTTTTTACCAAAAAGTTCCATTTTGGTTTCACCTGACCATATGACATTCTCCCAATCCTCTTCTGGATCATTCAAATGCTCTCTAGCAAACCTCAGACGGGCCTGGACATGTACTGGCTTAAGCAGGGGGAAACGTCGGGCACTGCAGGATTTGAGTCCCTGGCGGCGTAGTGTGTTACTGATGGTAGCCTTTGTTACTCTGGTCCCAGCTCTCTGCAGGTCATTCACTAGGTTCCCCCGTGTGGTTCTCTGATTTTTGCTCACCATTCTTGTGATCATTTTGACCCCACAGGGTGAGATCTTGCATGGAGCTCCGAATCGAGGGAGATTATCAGTGGTCTTGTATGTCTTCCATTTTCTTATAATTGCTCCCACAGTTGATTTCTTCACACCAAGCTGCTTACCTATTGCAGATTCAGTCTTCCCAGCCTCGTGCAGGTCTACAATTTTGTTTCTGGTGTCCTTTGCTCTTTGGTCTTGGCCATAGTGGAGTTTGGAGTGTGACTGTTTGAGGTTGTGGACAGGTGTCTTTTTTACTGATAACAAGTTCAAACAGGTTCCATTAATACAGGTAACGAGTGGAGGACAGAGGTGCAAATCTCAATCCGCATATACGCGGATTTAGCTCATTAGCATAATTTAACATAACTATTTAAAGAAATACTATAGACCATAAAATCGTAGATTTTTTTTGTATAATGTCTAGACAGCGTTCCTTTGTTGTTCTAATTGAATCACCGCTGGAGAGGCCAGGGTGCATTGTGCACATGTCCATAAAACGTTATTACTAGAATGTTACAGCTGACTTTTGCACATATCTAGATATTCTAACAAAGCTATTAGTACATAGAATGTGTTTGATGGTATAACAGCCTGCCTGAGAGAAATAGTAGAGTATAACCAACTGGCCACCTCTGACTGATCACACAGTTGTATATGTCTGTAAATGACCTAAAATAGTATGTAATAACTAGTATCGTACTTACCTAATAGCCAGTAAACTCCAACAAAGCGATCCATATGTAGTTTGTAGTTCAAACCAGAAAAACAGGCTCCACAAAATGTGCATATGTTGGACACAGACCACTGTATGTGCATAATAACTTGATTCCAGTAAATGAGAACAGTTTAACTCACTTGGTAAGGTTACAGAATCCATCCTTTAGTTGGTGTTCAAGATAACCAGCCATGGCCCTAATTTTAACCTTGATCATGAGCCTGACCTCATGCCTAACCTTAACCCTTTACCTCAAACCTTACCCTAACCTTGGCTCTAACCCTGATCCCAACTCTAACCCTGACCTTAACCTGAACCTCACCCTATTCTTGATCCTCACCAGACCCTAATCATAACCTTCATCCCATCACTAACCGTGACTCTGATTCTAATCCCACTCGGCTCATCCCTCCCATCAGTACATTCTCACACAGTAACATACACTGCCCCCTCCACCCTGTTTTCCAAAGCACTACATTTTCTCTTACATTGAGTCCATGGTTTGGTCACGTATGTCCCTGTTATCAACATATCAACAGGTTTTTAATTTGAATGAGGTGTGTTAGTGCTAGGACAAAAACAATAACATGCACCCTTTTTTGTCCCAAGGACCAGGATTGAGAAACACTGCTTTAAGCATATAGTTAGTGTTTCAGCAGTTCACTGGTGAAACCCTATTGTGTTTGTTCCGGGTCATGATTATTATTAGGGATTCAGCAATTCATTAGTGAAATCCTATTGTGTTTATTCCGTTTTATTAGTATTTCAGCAGTTCGAGGTGAAACCCTATTGTGTTTGCTTCTATTCATTATTATTATTATTATTATTACATCAAAAAAGGGTGTTTTTTGCAAATTCCCATGATAAAATGGCTTAAAGGTGCCCACATTTTTATGGTAGTAAAGGGCCAAGGGCCGCATATTCTGGTGCAGTGGCATGCATTTCAGCCTCATGGTGGCGCTGTCACAAGCCTCCAAAGTTGCACTTTTTGCAAGGTCAACTTTATTCAGAATGAGACGTTGAATGTTAACAGTACATCGTTTCTCTCTGAAAATCTCTTCAGTCCCACAGTGAATGTATTTTACGAAAAACTAAGGAGAGTTTTTAAAATATTATGTGAAATCATGGGGCACTGTGCTACATCCATCAAAACTATATATTGTTGTCCTTCTTTAAACCCCAACACAACCCACTTTACTGTACATGGAATTCATATTATTCTAATGACATGAACATTATAACAGACAGTTTAGCTATAAATAATTTGCCTTATAGATATGTTGTTACGTTTTCCAGCCTCAGTAGCTAATCTATGCTCAGTAGCTAATTAATCCACTGTTTTTATTTGTATAATGAATTGCTTCTATAGGCAAATATTTAGTGGAATGCAACATTGCAATGATCATTTCATTAAAAAAACTACCTAGCAGAATCAAAAAATTTCTAAGGTCAGCGATAAATGCTACCAATGTTAGCTAGCTAGTAACCTTAGCGAATGGAAATATATTTCCGTAACCTCAGTTTAAGATAACGTTTGTCCATCTAAAATCATTTTGGTGACATGAACATTATTACACGGTTTAGCTGAAAATATTTGAACTCTTTAGAGATGGTGTCATGGTTTCAAGCCTCTGTAGCTAAGTTAATTCTCTGTTTTCAGTTGTACAATGATTTGCTAATGTAAGCAAATGTTTTGTGGAATGCAACAGTGCCATGATTATTTTATCAAAAATAATTGCCAGGAGAGCCTCGGTCTAAGCTAGTGTTAGGTAACTAAATACTTTTGGTGACATAAACATTATAACCAATGCTTTAGCTATTAAACAATTGCTTTTGGTAGAGGGTGTTGTGTTCAAGCCTCAGTATATAATCCATTCTCAGTAGTTAATTAATTTCTGTTTTCATTTGTTTCTGCAATTCCACTTCTAACTGAGGATTAAACTTATCTATTGCACTTTTTTTATTGTAGATATGGCAAACCTTTGAACTGTGACACTGACAAAACATAAGAAATGAAATACCCGGTTATCAGTTTCATTCGTCAGCTTCTCGGTTTCAATGCAATTACATAATAGCCTACATTGGAGTGCTTTCGATCTGGCATATTGGGGCAATTTATTTTATGTAGGTGCCTTTTGTGACTCTTCATAATAGGTGCCCATTTCGATACTTAGGTCTCTTACTGATTTTCTAATGAGAACTACAAACTACTCTACCAGTCCTCTGCTGCCCTCTAGTTGCCGTTTGGTGTAATTAAAATATCTGGGATCAAAAACAAGAAAAAATGTCAGACTTACAGCATTTGTTCCTTTGTTTAAATCAGGCCAGGCAAGACCGTTTCAAAAGCAAACCCTGGCCCACTGGTTTTGACTCTAGAATGCCTTATACGGCTATTTTACCTAACTTTGAAGTTAACCCTACCATTTCTAAAGTCCGCTCTAATTTCTTTTAGGAACATTCATTAATTGCTTTTAATTTTACATCATCCAAATTCAACCACACTTAAAAACTGGAGAAATTAACGAAACACTCAACTCCAAGAAAAAAGGCTATGCCAGCATTTAATCGGCATGGTGAACCTAAACTTGAAAAACATTTAGGCTTTTGGCCTGCTTATACACCAATCAGCCATAACATTACAACCACTTGCCAAAACAGCCCTGACCTGTCGAGGCATGGACTGCACTAGACCTCTCAAGGTGTGCTGTGGTTTTTGGCACCAAGACGTTGGCAGCAGATCCTTTAAGTCCTGTAAGTTACGAGGTGGGGCCACCATGGATTGGGTTTGTTTGTCCCGCACATCCCAAAGATACTCGATTGGATTGAGATCTGGGGAATTTGGAGGCCAAATCAACACCTTGAATGTGTTTTTGTGTTCCTCAAACCATTCCTGAACCATTTTTGCTTTGTGGAAGGGTGCATTATCCTGCTGAATGAGGCCAGTGCCTTCAGGGCATACAGTTGACATGAAAGGGTGCACATTGTCTGCAACAATGCTTAGGTAGGAGGTATGTGTCAAAGTAACATCCACATGAATGGCAGGACCAAAGGTTTCCCAGTAGAACTTTGCCCAAAGCATCACACTGAATCTGACGGCTTGCCTCCTTCCCATGTAAAAGAAAACGTGGTTCATTAGGCCAGGCCACCTTCTTCCATTGCTCCATGGTCCAGTTCTGATACTCACATGCCCATTGTTGGCACTTTCAGCAGTGGACTGTGAGTAATATCAGCGTGAGTAATTTGCATGTGATTTCAGTACTCACTCAGTGTTCCAGAATGTGATTTCGACATCACAATATACATCTCATCCACAGCTTCCCAAAAACACCATGCTGCCTACTAGTCATGCATAACATTTTTATTTCAATTATGCGAGGTGCTGCGGGTGTATGGGGTGAGGAGGTCCCTTCTTAGGGCTATCCAATCCCTGTACGTCCAAAGTGAGAGCTGTGCTGGGGTTCTCGGTAAGTAAGTAAGTTGGACTTGTTCCAGGTGGGGGTTGGCCCCCGCCAGGGCTGTGCTTTGTCACCAATCTTGTATGTAACGTTTATGGACAAGATATCGAGGAGTATTCAGGGTGGAGAGGGGTTTAAGTTCAGTGGGCTGGGCATCTCATCGCTGCTTTTTGCAGATGATGTAGTCCTGATGGCATCATCAGTCTGTGACCTCCAGCACTCTGGACCGGTTGGCAGCCGTGTGTGAAGTGGTTGGGATGAGGATTAGCACCTCTAAATCTGAGGCCATGGTTCTCAGCAAGAAACCGATGGAGTGCCTCCTCTGGGTAGGAATGAGGCGTTACCCCAAGTAAAGGAGTTCAAGTATGTCAGGGTCTTGTTCATGAGTGAGGGAAAAATGTCATCTCGCATGTATAAGTTCCGTCATCTTTGTTTTTGTGAACTTTGCATATATTACATTGAAACTTAAACTAATTAGTCCTAGGCCTCTGGTTGTATTTTTACAAAACATCAATGGAAGCACCTTTTGGCTATTTACATATACAATAAAAAAACAAGTTTCAAAACATAGTGGCCACCATATGCCAAACAATTTGCGCATCATGAGTTTTATGTTAACATTGGTATGTAAATGGCCCAAATAGCCAAAAACGCCAATAAGGTTTGCAAGGCTTAAATGACCTATAAGGCCTATTAGACCTAAATGGCTTTTACATCTTAATGGCTTTTACAGGCCATACGACCTGTAAGGCCTATACAATATAAATGGGTTAAAAGGCATATGAGACCTACGAAGCATTTAAGGCCTTAATATCAGCATGTATACTGTTGTAAAATTGCTCCAACTAACGGCACTATCAATTCAGGAGTGTACCATGATTGCTTTTCTAGACAGTTGTGGAAACACATCTGTAAACAGGGCAGGATTGTCAGGTTCAGCAAAAATATCCAGGACACAGTGAGTACTGATGCTAGGTGAGGACAAAGCTTAAAAACAATATAGTTGTATGATGCCTTTAGTAAACATTCAGACAGCTTCACCTTCTCCACACTCTGTGGTGTTGTAGACTGAAGTAATAATTATAGATTTTATTTCTATATTCCATAATGAGATAGCGAAAATGTTGTTATAAATGTGTGACAATTTATAGTAGTTATCATAAAAACATTCAATCACTTTGGATACCCTTCAACTTATGCCCATACAAAATACTGGTTGATTTGATCATTTGGAAAAAGGTTATTGTTTGCAGGTAAAACTTTTATGAAATCTCAATTTTCCAGATTTGGTAGCCATGAAGCGTCACAATATGATTTCCTGATTTCACTGGTGGACTAGACCACTAAAGTTTTTAGGAGTTGTGTTTATTAGATTTGTTTTTGTTGAGTGATTTTATTTTCTAATGACAGCGCCCTGTACCATTACTTCCACCGCTGATATGAACACCATAGTCCAAATCTCTCTAAAACAGTGGAATATAGAATGTACAATACAATCCTATTCAAATAAGAAACTCTGATGCACTGATACTCACTCAAGATGGTGTAGACCATCTATGGATATTCATTTGGTTAACTGACATAAAATGTTTGAAAGTTCAGATGCAGTGATTTACGATCAGGAATACGCAGCAGTTGTCCTCCCTTATTTCCACCCAAGAGCAATATTCGTGTTCATGTGAAGCTAGCTAGTAACCTGGCACAAGGGTTAACCCCCCCATTATATTGCCATAGGGTGATGTAGAAGAATAGCCTACAGTTATCAAGCCATCACTGTGTGGAGTTAAATTGTTGTTGCAACTCATGATATTATAGCACTGGTTCTCAACAGCGGGTTTCTCTTGGTTTATCAAGACTTTACATTCAATACAGTAAGCCATTGTTATTCTAATAAAATCATCAGGGTCCTGTCCCGGCATAGATTTTAGCTCACAGCTGGGTAAATATGACATTTAGACACAAATAAAGTTATTTTTGTCCATCTCTTTTTGTGTGGTCTGTTTAGACTTCTGAATTTCAGAGGTCTTTAACTTTTCACAGTGGGAGGTTTGACCTGTTATCTGCGGGAAACATTCTGTTATGACCTAGGCGTTTGGTGGTGACTAGTGAATGATGCCTTTGAGGAATTTAGGGCTTTCCTATTCAGTATAGCTTTCTCTAAAGCCTCATGTGGTGCTCCAGTCTAGACAAACAAAACAATAATCTTGTATTTTGATGTGGAGCATTATTATATTTGAATGTTAATAATTGTCCCGTTTTTTATGAGGTGAAACCTTAGCTATTTATCTCCCCAATACCAATATTTTGTTGTAATCTGAAATACATGGAAAAATATAATATCATATTTTTTTACATTAATCTTTTACAATCTTTAACTGTACTTTTTGAACCGTTATAATAGAACAGAATTGTAGTGACTGAGTATGGGGTTTCATTCCCTGAGGGTGGCCAGAAGGTGTCACCAGGTTGGTCATCTAATCGCTCACAACAAACAAGGACAGTTTACCACATAGTAACCAATGAAATAATTTCTACGCAGTGACTGTACAAAAAAAAACTTTATTCTGTGTACACACAATTAGGGTCTCTAAATTCCAGTTACTTTCCCAAAATTATGAGATTATAGTCCAAGATTCTTTCAGTCAAGATTTTTGGAAAGATATTGGGAAAGTTTTCCAGGATTTTGCAATCATTTGCCTGTGAGCCAGGATGTTTTCACACAGACTCCCATAGACACAAGACATAAGACAGACAAGCCAAGACCAGACAGACAGCGTTATGACTGCTACTGTGCTGAATGTGTTTGTAGTAGTTTAACAACCCACAGTATGTGTCTTCTGTTAAAAAGTTATTGTATTTCTTTGTTCTCTGTCCCAACACGCTGCTGTGAGAATCCCCAGATTATTGCATTTCTCACTTCTAATTCCCTGTGACTGATACATGCAAACTTGCTTGATTGCCTTAAGCAGTGCTTATGCTATTTGTGAATAATTCAGCTTGAATTTACATCTTAGATTACCAACATGTGTGTGGAAAAACAAAGTCATATCTTCTGTCCACTCCAAAGCATTGCTTCATCTCCAGACCGGTGGTTAGATTTGAGACCAGCTAGGAGGAAAGTTGCTCTGTTCGTGAGAGAGAAGGCTGTACTTGGATTATTATTTCATGGGAAACATCAGTGAATCAACCCCTTTGATCTAGCAGACATTTCACATTAAACAGGTTGTAGGTCTGTGTGGAGGGATCAACAGGAGCACGGTAGTGGTCATCTGTCTGCCAGATCCTCTGGGGCTGTGCGTATGTGCCTGTGTGAATAGATGTGTAGAAATATTTTGCATTAAGCTTTAGCCAATTGAAAATTCGCACCGTAGTGTCAGGTGATCGGATAATTGTGCACATGTTAGCACTATACTAATATCACCAGATGGTAGGGATTTTTTCAGGTAACATATTTCACAACAGACTATCAAGTCTAAAATGTTTTCTCAACAAACCAATGGCATTTCCTAAAAAAGAAACTGGTCCAACGGGCTTGGTTAATCTATTCAGAGTCTTAGATAATCAGCAGTGACTCTGGGTCAGATGAAGTCTCCAGAATGACTGGGAGGATCCCAAAGTAACTGCAGGTTAGAACACAGGGCAATGCAGTGGTGTAATGTGCCCTCTGCAGTTTGACATTTGTCACTGCTCAGTGCTCAAATTACTTTTAATTATAATGTCCTTTCTTTAATGAAAATACATTGTGTTATTACTAAATCTGACTTATTTTGATCGGTGCTTGCATAAAGATGCATTTTGGGATATTAATCACACCATATGAAATTTGTAGAGTTCTCGGAGGATACTTTAGGGCACCTCACATTATAACTCTGGAGAAACCCTGCCCATAAACCTACCACAAAAGATTTTTACAGGAACCATTACAAGTTCACCAAGCGACCGTTTCATGCTACCATACACCGGATAAATACACTGATTCCAATCAGGCCATGGGTAATATCATGCTATTGTCTTTCTGAAACAGGATCTGCGATGAAAATAAAGTGAACCTATTTGCAGGAGATGTGTGCAAGGTTGCAGCCAAAAAGAGGAAAAAGGAATTCTACAACAAAAACACCAAATCACAGTGTGAGTAGCACAGACTATCCTAGTCCTAGGTTCAGTCTTTGGGGATAATGGTCTACGACAAAAGCTATTGAGAATGCTGACCAGCTAGCATGAGATTCGGCAACAGTGATTTAACTAGACCCTTAAAAGAAATAGCAAACTAAATCTCTCTCTTTGACTCTCTTGTTTCTCTCTTCTCCCAGTTGTTTACCAGGAGAAGTGGATCTATGTTCAGAAGGAGAGCACGAGAGAGGTGTGAGGAGAGTTTAGGCCTACTGATTACTGTACTCTTGATACACAGTATGTGTGTTCTGATAAACAACCTATGTAAGATATTTTTTCATGTGCATTCATGTTATTATCTAACAGAGACATGGATACTGCACGATAGGAGAAGCGTTCAACCGTCTAGATTTTTCCAGTGCCATTCAAGACATCCGGAGATTTACCTACGTGGCAAAAGTAGGATCGTAGCTGAGTATCTGAAGAAAGAATGCTCAGGGTCAATTGATGAATCTGCCAGTTCTCCCATTTGAGTGACTGTAGTTTTCCTTCTCCAACTTTCTTCCCCCATCGCTGTCCCTCTCCTTTTTTCTTTGTCTTTTTTCATCATCTTTTTATCTATCTTTCTGTCTTCATCTAACCAGCTCCTACAGCTAATAGCCAAGTCTCAGCTGCCATCTCTAAGTGGAGCGGCTCAGAAGAACTACTTCAACATACTGGAGAAGATCGTACGGAAGGGTAAGAGTGATGGGGCGAGAGAGAGCATGAAAGTTAATGTTTTAATCTACCTCCCTGGTCTTTCCTCAATGGCCTGTCAGAGGAAAACACTGTTCTCACAGCATCCTGCCCAGCCATGTTTTTCTTACACCGGGGCATAGATTACGATGGCACTGACTGTTGGCTGGTCGTATAAGTGAAAGGTGAAGGTTCTGGAGTCGCCCTGACCTTAATATTATCAAGCCATTCTGGGGAGATTTCAGACGTGCGGTTCATGCCAGACATCCAAAGACATTGCATTACTTGGAGGCCTTTTGCTAAGACGAATGAGCAGTGAATGTGAATCCCATAAGAAATTAAAGACATGTGTTTTGCCTGCTCACTCATGTTTTCTTTACAAATGGTACATATATTACCAATTCTCTAAGGGTATGCAATATTTTGAGTACAACTGTATGTCAAACAACCACACTGCATAAGGAAACTGTGAATTTGCTGCAGTAAATAAAGAACTGCTTTGCTTTGGCTTTGTGCGTGCCGCTAAAGTATTATACACTTTTCAGATAGGGATTTTGCTGATGGGAAAATATGGCCTGAGTTTGGATTATTTCTTTTTACAATGTTTTTTGGAAGTAGTATTAGAAGTAGTATTATAAATTGTTATAGTTTTTATTTTGAAACAAGTTGGATATTATGACATTGTTTTAAGGACTATGTTTTTCTTTGTGTCCAGTTCTGGAGGACCACCACAACCCTCGCCTTATTAAGGACCTGCTGCAGGACCTGAGCTCCACCCTGTGCGCCCTGACCCAGAGCATGGGCAAGTCTGTCCTAGTAGGCAACATCAACATCTGGGTCTGTAGGCTGGAGACCATTCTCAACTGGCAACAGCAGCTCAACATCTTGCAGATACCCAAGGTAAGGTGTCTGTCATTCTGCCTGTCTGTTTGCCAGTCTTTTCTGTGCATTTTTCTGCCTGCTTGTCTGTCTGTCTGCGTTTGTCTGTGTTGAATGTTTTACCACCTGGGCAAGGACTGAAAATATCTACAAGGATTGTAAAACAATATTAATTTGTCCTTGAGGGGATCTTTTGGCAGTCACCACAACACAAAAAGTATATTTCCCGGTCAGGTCTGGTTTAAGGTAAAAGTCACAGGTTATGGAGTGAAGGTTCGGAAAGGGTTAGCAGAGATACGATTTGGAGACAGAAATAACTTTTTGTATTCCTATCAGGATAGAAATGTCTGAAAATGGGTGTGGGTTGGGTTGTGTACCTACGTGCCTGTGCATTCTGCAGCAGTATCCAACATCTCCCTTTTAAAGAGCACAATGGCCTCACTCTATTCACTGCTGATCGAATGGGATGATACGACACCTAATAGCCTTTTTGGAGCACTGTACCTTATGTTAGACCATATCGGCTAGTAAATGCTCTGCAAGGACAGGCTATGGCTGATCTGGGTTTAGGTGACACGGCGAAAGAATGATGTTCACTCAGCAGCTTGTGATGTTGTGTTTCTGTGATGGTAGGAATAGCCTTGAGAGGACACTGAGTCATTCAGCCTGGGAATAAGGCTGTGTCTGCCACAGAGGCCCTTTGTGACTTAAGTCCCCTTTTAGCATGGAGCACCATTGAGGGTTTTATAGTAACATTTCATATTTTAGTAATTTTGCAGACAGTTATCCATAGCAACAGTAAGTGCGTTCCTCTTGTTCTGTTGGGAAACCGCACAAACTCAATAGTATTAAGTACGATTTCCTCAATGAAGTATCTATTAGCGAAGTCAGTGCTAATAGGAAATAAATGAACAGAGGAATATCATGAATGCAGATGTTTCCATACACATACATGATATAATTAAGCAATAATATGTATAATAATGATGAGAATGTCCAGTTGACCTCAAATGTTGATCAAGGTGGCAAGAGGAAAGGATGTAAGTGACTTTGAAAGACATTACTGGGTGGGTTTCTTCCAGGATGACAATACCTCCAGCCACAGGGCAGTGGTGGTGACTGAATGGTTTGTTGAGTATAAAAATGATGTGATAATAATTTTATGGCTTTGCAGTCACGAGATGTCATTCCAATTGAACACCTATGGGAAATGTTAGCCTGATGTGTTAGAGAGCCCTCTCCACCACCCTAAACAAAAAAATTAACTGATCTCCTGCTAATTTTGTACGTTTGCCCACTGACAAAGAAATTATCAGTCTGTAATTTTAATGGTAGGTTAATTTGAACAGTGAGAGACAGAATAATAACAAAAAAATCCAGAAAAACGCATGTCAAAATTGTCATGAATTGATTTGCATTTTAATAAGGGAAATAAGTATTAGACCCTTCTGTCAAACATGACTTAGTACTTGGTGGCAAAACCCTTGTTGGCAATAACAGAGGTCAGACGTTTCTTGTAGTTGGCCACCAGGTTTGCACACATCTCAGGAGGGATTTTGTCCCACTTTTTGCAAATTTTCCACAAGTCATTAAGGTTTTGAGGCTGATGTTCGGCAACTTGAACCTTCAGCACTCTCCACAGATTTTCTATGGGATTATGGTCTGGAGACTGGCTAAGCAACTCCAGGACCTTCATTTGCTTCTTTTTGAGCCATTCCTTTGTTGATGTGGCTGTCGGTTTTGGGTCATTGTCATGTCATAGACCAATTTTTTATGGCTTTGCATGTTATTTTTTTGTTGATACTCTGTCTCTCATTGTTCAAATAAACCTACCATTATAATTATACACTGATAATTTCTTTGTCAGTGGGCAAACGTACAAAATCAGCAGGGGATCAAATACTTTTTCCCCTCACTGAATGTATACTATCCCCACAAGCAACTGTCCAACGGGGTGACACTGCGGGACCTGCCACTAGACATGCAGAACAATATCCTGTACAAGTTCTCTGATGCATGTGATATCATCAACCTGGGACAGACCACGCCCACATTGCATATGCTCAGTGAGGACCGCCACCTGTGGAAGAAGCTATGCCAGTTTCACTTTGCGGAGAAACAGGTAGCAGTTGCGCTGTGTCTAAAAATATATTTCACCTCTAATCTGTTAACAATGCATCTGTCTAGATAGAACTATAAATCAGGAAATATGCACTGTAAATTGCTGTATATGTATGTACATGGCATACTTTTACCGATCCTAACAAATGCTCACTTTTAGTGAATTGTACATACATGTTTATTGACTTTATGTATATTGTTCCTAAATGTTACCTTTAAGCACAAGTAAAGGTCTTGGTGTATGTAAATGTACTCGGCAATTACTGTTAAGCCAGTGTTCTTTTCAAGTATTGTAGTCTGATCACCAGAGGGCGATGTTGCGCCATTTAATATAGAGAAAGCATATAATAAATCGGGACCTTTTAGGTGAACATGAAATTTAAACATAACTTACTATTCAGAGTGAACATCTCTTTCATTCCCTTCTTTGTAACTGTTTTATCTCTTCACTGTGCCTCTGGCAGTTCTGTAGGCATCTGATCTTGTCAGAGAGAGGCCATGTTGACTGGAAGCGCATGTACTTTACCCTGCAGAAGTACTACCCCAAGAGAGAGCAATACGGAGACACACTGCATTTCTGCCGACACTGTAACATCCTCTTCTGGAAGGTAACAACCAATAGACAACCTGGGTGCTTTCCAAAGAGTCTCCTGTTCCACCCACAATGCAGTGCTATTGTACAGGTTTTTGGCAAATGACAATGAATTGATTTAAGGAGTTCTTGTAGTTCCCATTCCTTGCACTGCCAGATTTTTTTTACCACAATTTAGAATAATGGTATACATTGAAGATTGGGGTGAATTTTTTTGTCAGTCCTAGCATGGAGAAATCATTTTTTTGTTGAGAGGATGTCAGGGTGACCTTTCACTCTGTTTATAGAGATTGAAATCAGCTGAGGACAGGACAGGACAAAAATGTTTTAGTCAGAATGTATCCCTTGCTGCCTCCTGCTACAGATCCTTTGTTAACAAGAACCAGTGGCAGTTTTCATGGACTACGTATATCTAAAGGTTTATCAGTGACGCAGTAAGGTTGGCTAATGTTAATTCCATTGACTTCGTTAATCCGCAAACGTAAGCTGGACATTGCAACCTATGAAATCAAAGTGGAACAAACAGTCCCCTCCAAAAGAATTGAAAAGGCAAGGCAAATTCCTTTGTTTTTGATGGTCACTGAAGACATTTCAATTTAAGAGCAAAAGATGAGTATGAGACAAGTGTTCAGAATTTCAGCTTTCAATTCCTGGTATTCACATCTAGATGTGTTAAACAGCTTAGGACATATCACTGTTTGTATTAGACCATAGCATTTTTAGGTGAGCAAAATTAATGGAACAAATACCAAAACTGTTGCATTCTTCATTTGGAATGCTATTCCAGGCTTTTACCGCAGCTTCTTTCAGTTCTTGTTTGTTTTGGGGTGTTTCTCCCTTCAGTCTCCTCTTAAGGACCTAAAGAGGCAACACCTGGGCAACAAAAAACATCTGTCAGTCACATGTTCCATTACTTTTTCTCACTTGAAAAATGGGTGTGTTCAAACTAAGGGTGATCTGTCCTGAGTTGTTTAACACATCAAGATGTGATTACTGGGAAATGAAAGCTGACATTCTGAACTCTTGTCTCATAGTCATATTTTGATCTTAAACCCAAATGTCTTCCGTGAACAATAAAAACAAAGGAATTTGCCTTGCTGTTCCAATACATTTGGAGAGGACTGTATTAACCAAGTCAACCTCATTGATAGATCCAGCCTGGTTTTAAGAATTATTATGATTTTACATTAATAATTTTTTGGGGCTTTGTTGTCCCCATTTATGATACTTCTGAATAAGAGGTGGTCACATTGTTTGCTATTAAGTAGTAGCTTTATGTAGCTCAGTTGAGCATGGCAGTAGCACTTCCAGTGTTGTGGATTTGAATCCCATGGGGATTTATAATACAAAGTGCTTGCCCTCACTGATATAAGTCGTTCTGTAGATGCCAGCCTGCTAATTGACTCAAATGTAAACGTAGGACTGAAATGTCTGTTTGCCAGTGTGAGAAGCATCACCTTTCCATTAACAAACTCATGCATTGTTCTGAGCCCACTGTGTTATTTCCTCCTGCAAGTACCTATCCTAGTTGAATTTACATTATTTACCAGATGTAATTCACATACTTTATGTAAAATAATCTAGGATAGGTTATCTTATCTGAAGTGACTTATAGAAGTGACTGCATACATTTCCCCCCCTATTGTCCCCCCGGGTATTGAACCCTGGCGTTACAATGGCCATGCGCTGAACTAAGTGGAAGACATGCATTCTACATTCCCTCTCCCTCCGCTGGCATCATGAACAGACCCCTTTGCTTTCAGTGCCTAGGCACTATTAGATCCAGAAAGCCTCCCATCCTTCTGTTTCTAACCTTATACCCTTTCTGCATTCCTTTCCATTTCTCCCTCGTTCCTTCTTTTCTGCCTCTCTACTTGACACAACCTCTCCTCATCCCTGAACCCTTAAAGGACCACCACCTGGCCTTGTTATTTGAGGTACTTCCCACCTTTGTCCACAGCTGAAAATCTATAATTCTTAGGGAGGGGGGGGTTGAATGACTGATCGAGCTGTGAAGGCTTAAGTGTTTTTTGTCATTTTTAAATGTATTTATATGGCTTTGTAAGCCAGTTTTGAAGGAAACTCAGATTGATGTATTTGCTGCCATGGTAACCACAGCACTTCCTCTTGTCTTTTAGGATTCTGGACATCCTTGCACAGCCAATGATCCAGACACATGCCGCATGCCTGTGTCTCCTCAGCACTTCATAGACCTCTTCAAATTCTAGACTTCCTTTTGATACACAGTGGGGTGACTTCTACACATTCCCCTTTTGTACTTTGAGTGTATTGTGTTTGAGGGCTCAGAGGAAGAACACCTATTTTTTTTCTTTTTTTTCTTTTTGAGTGTTGTAGATGGTACATGATGTTTCGGTAGCCGATTTAGCAGATTCTCTAATCCAGAGTGATTTAAATCAGAGGGCATATAGTTTTATCATAATGCCCCACAATCCTGGTTTAGTTAGCGCCATGCTGTACCAACTGAGTTACACAGGACTGTGTTGTGTGTGGTAAAAGATTGATGGACATTGATGGACACAAAAAAGGCTCATGGTTGATGCCTCTAGGCGTTTGCCTACTGTTGTTTGTTGCATTGTAACAAAATATGTGTCAAATGTAGTTGTAGGTCTCTCTGTTTACATGTCCATCTGTGCATTTTCGTTGTGTTTATTTAAAGGCAACGCTAATACGTTTGCCATCATCATTTCTTTTTATGGTTATGTGGAATGAAGAAAAAAGTTTACATGACTATTATAGGAGAAATGTATTTTGTACCCTTTCATTTCTTTCGATTTTGTGATATACCTTTAGCAATCTAACTGATATGTATTTGATATACTTCAGTCAGCAGTTCTTGCTGGTACCATCATGAATTTCCTGGGACAGTGGCTGACTTTTGTTTTTCATGAGTGTTAAAAAAAAATGTCGTTAATTGAATGTGATATTTGAAATTTGAGAGGTACGGGGGTTTCACGATTGGCCATCCGGGGAGCAGTGATTGTTGAATAGTGTTACACAAGGGCAGAAAAAAATTGCTTCTAGTAACATGTGGTGGATCCACCAGGTGCCAGAGTGACCCGTCTGAACTCAATCGCTGAGAGAGAACGCTGCTGTCCGGGACTGGTTTTGTGGGTGCTCTGATGGAGGCAAAGTGTGAACACATTGTCCCCGCTGATTGCCTTTTCTTACTGGCCACGTGCCGGAGGAAGGAGGTGCAATGCTTCGGGAGGCACACAGTGAAAGCAGCACGGACGCAAATAACCCTTTGGAGGGACATTGTCATTGAGTTATTAGAAAGAATAGTTAAATACTGTTGGGGTGGGGAGTGCCCTTGAGCCTGTTTCTTGTATGGTAAAGGAAAAATGTTTCCTCTTACAACGGATCCCTAATACAAACCGTCTAGAACAGCTCCGCTGTGGTTTCTTCATTTAAGCCCGATGCCCGCTAAAATTGGTGACAGCATTAGCAAACAGTAACAAACATAAAAAAATATTTTAACGTTTTTGATATTATTGACCCTTATTTAAAAGTTCCTTAATATCCAGGCAAAAATCAGTAGCACTGGAGATTGTACTGAGAAGAACACACTTCACTTGAACCCTCTGAAGTTGTCTATGCGCAGAGCCTTCATAACACAGACACAACAGGACTCATAAACATTAATGGCAGCTAATGTTAACTTATGTAAACTAGTTTGCAAGCCAGAGCTGAACTGTATGATGGAGAATGTTCCCATATTTTCCATTAAATTGTGAACTATACTGTGGTTGAAGTCAGGCATGATATGACTGCATTTAAAGATTGCCTATTTAAACAGTGTAGTTGTGTCCAAAGCCAGACAGTCAAGTTTGGGCAAGTTTTTATTATACTGAACAAATGTGACCCTTTTTTTTAGTAAATACATGATTTCTATGAATAGCTACCTTTGGCAAGGAACCCATATCTGTGAACAAAATTTGGCTCTGGAAGAAGGGACTACCTAGATTTTTCAACTAAAGAAAAAGGCACATATTTAAATTCTGTGTGGGAAGCCTAACTACAAGTGGGAAGCCTGAATTTGTTTGGAATCAAAATACACAGTAGCTACAAAATCACAGTTTTTGCTATGCGAATGAAATGAAATAATTGTATTTTGGTCACTGGTTGTAAATGGGTTCCTGAAAATGTACTATATCATGAATTGCTCCTGGTTATCAAAACCTCTCAAATTTGGAATTGAATGGCTAGTTGAGGTATGATAGTTGTTCTTATAGAGTTTGCACATACAAAACAATTTGTTACACCTCCAGCACAAAATGGAAGGTTTAAAAACAAATTGAGTCATTCGCAGTCCCAGAATACATTTTGAAAAAATGACATCACATTCTAGCCTTGAAGTACACATTCACGCATATACGTAATAGCAGACCTTACGTTGAAACTCAGTTTCAACAGCATCTCCACTACTGGCAAAATGGACGGAGACCATAGAAACACAAATACAGGGAGGGTTCCATGAACGTAAATGGTCTTCATTTGACCTACATGGAGAGCTTGGTCTATTAGTAGTCAATTTCAATGTGCTTAGCAAAGAAATGTTCCACCACATAGGGAAAAGATCAGGGACATCATGGTTTTATCTAATCACAGAAACAGTGCACAGACTGTGTAGAAAATGAAAATCAGTCCATGTAACTGCAAGGAGAATAATTTTCAGAGATTTGACTTTACAGTATTCACCATACTTCAGAGGTCCACAATTGACGGGTTTGTAACAAATAAAATGAGGATCATATCAATCATTAACAATACTTCACATTCGGTAGCCTATAGTCACACACATATATGCAATGATTGTTTTGATATAAGCTTTGTAGGCACCAAGATGAAACATGATTGCACAAAGCCTTTTAAGCCTTTGAACTACGCTTATTATGCGCTAAGACTTCTGACAAATTCCTTACCCATAGATCCCCTGCAGGGCAAGGGAGTGCAAACAGCATGGAGAATGTCTAATATAAAAAGGCTTGCAGTGGCATAGGGTGGTGGTTTCATGTTCTTTTCATGTACATTCTTGCATAAAACAGAAAGAGTTACTGTACAAAATATATATTTGTGAAATTATTCTCTTGGCTTTGTAATACAAAATGTCCAAAGGTCAGTGGAAGGCACAGTTTGGAATTTAGAGTAAGAATTTGCTTAGCTATTTTCAAACCGCTGTCATCTGGGGCGGCAAGCATTTTCACAATGCAAATTACTTCATCCAAAAAGATCAATCTAGCATGATGCATTATCTCGGCTCTATGTCAAGGCAACATTAAAAGCCTCTGATTTCAAATTACTTTAAAATGTAAGAAACTTTCAGTCTGGTCAGTCTTTAAATATATCCTATACTGAAGACTGCACTAGAATACAAATTCAGTTCTTTAACCAGCCCAGACAGAAAGACATCTGTGTCTGGCTCCTCTTAATTTGAGGAAAGGACTAAAGTGAGAGGGACTGCTGGCAGGTAAGGCCTGTGGCTTTTATTTAAACCCTTCCCATGTCTCTGACAAATTACCCCGGCTCTGTCTCCTGATTCCAGCCAGCTTGCCCTTGGCGCGGGCTGTCCACCTGACAGCTGTGGAATCCTGAGTTTCTGACAGGTTGGCGTAGCATGAAGAGTCCTCCTCCAGACCCATACCTTTCCAGGAGGGCAGCCCAAGTGGGAGCCCCAGGACCTGGGGGAAGGACACAGGCAAGTTCCTGGTCCCACTCTGGGCCTCCTCAGTGGTTGTTTCTGTTGGGTCGACTGGCTGTGGTGGCTCCCAGCCCTGAATTTTGTCCAGTTTCCTTGTGGGTGTGATTTGCCTCATCGTCATAGTTACACTTTCCCAGAAACAGTGGCCTTTCTTGGGGAGTGGCTTGTTCTTCTCATTGTCTTCCTCTTTGCTCTTCTTGTGGGACCTTGATCAAGAAATATGAAATATTTAGAACATACCAACATACAGTTAGCTCCAGAAATATTTGGACACTGACACAATTTTCATAATTTTGTCTCTGTACACCACCACAATGGATTAGAAATGAAAGAAATATTTTATGAAAGTTTAGGATTTTTTTTCATGCAGTTTCCTTATTTCAGGCTCTCAAATTTAAATGACAACTTAACACAATCATAAATAAAATGTAATTGTTTAATACAGGCAATGACTTCTTGAAGTCTGCAACGCATGCCAAACTTTGTGTATCCTCGGGCCTTTCCTGCAGCTGTCTTCATGTTGGATTATTCTGAGTCGTTTTGCGGGTCTTTCTGCTTTAAGTTTTGTCTTTAGCGGGTAAAAAGCATGCTTGATCGAGTTGAGATCAGGTGATTGACTCAGTCATGGCAGAATATTCCACTTCTATGCCTTAAAAAACTCATAGGTTACTTTCAGAAATTTTTTGGGGTTGTTGTCCAACTGTAATGTGAAGCGGTGTCCAATTTGGCTGAATCAATGCAGACAATATACCCCTACACATTACAGAATTAATTTAGCTTCTTCTGTCTTATGTCACATTACCAATAAACATTAGTGACCCCCGTGCCATTGGAAGACATTGCATGTCCATGCCATCACAATGCCTCCACCTTGTTTTACAGATGATGTAGTATGCCTCGGATCATGAGTCATTCTAAGACTTCTCCATACTGTTTTCTAGCCCATCATTCTGGTACAGGTTGATCTTAGTTTAATCTGTCCAAAGAATGCTGTTACAGAACTGGGCTGACTTTTGTAGATATTTTTGGCAAAGTCTAAACTGGCCTTTCTATTCCTGAGGCTTATGAAAGGTTTGCACCTTGTGGTGAACAGACTTGGATAATGATTTGCCTACCTCTTGGAGACACATCTTCAATTGGCTGGATGTTGTGAATGTTTTTTTTTACCATGGGAAGGATCCCATGTTGTGGGTTCACCACAGCAACTTCCAAATGTAAATGCCGCACCTGGAATGAACTCCAGTCCTTTTACCTGCTTAATTCATGAAGAAATAACAAAGGAATCGCCCACACCTGTTCATGAAGCAGCTTTTGAGTCAACTGCAATTACTTTTGGTCCCTTGAAAAAGAGGGGGCTACATATTACAGCGCTCTAATTCCTAAACCCTTCCTCCAATTTGAATGTGAAATTAAAGCTGAGACTGCAATTCAAGCCAATATTCGTTATTAAACTGTAACTTGAATACATTTCGGTAAACAGCCAAAAGACAAAACTTGTGTCAGTGTCCAATTCTTTCAGGACCTAACGGTACGTCCACCATTGTCCACTTTGCAGTCCAATTGTACATGTCCATGTTGATTGCTCCCCTGTCCACTCACTTCCTAAAGAAAATAGCCAGGACATGAATGAAAGTGAAGTATAAAATGCTGGGTGGAGGCTAACAGCTATTGTAAAGAGATCCCGGAGGTATTGTACATCTGTCACTGAATGATTTACCCTCTGTACATTCCAATACCCTGGGTAGATATTCTGGGAGCACTGCCCTGTCTAATATCTACAGTGACAACATTGCCTTGTTTAACACTATATAGCGTGTCTTGAATGCCTAGGAGCCTGCTTATACAGTTGGCCCGTCATTCCTTCTTGGGTGTGCACTGTCAGACTGACTCTCTATCTGCCTCCCGGTTTACTCTGATTGCTCATTTGCCTGTCTTTCTCATTGCTTGTCTATCTACTTGTCTGCCTACCGGTCTGTTGGTGCCAGGTAGGTTTTCTCTAGGATTAGGTGGATTTGGGAGAGCAGCAGTGCCAGCAGAGCTTCTCGGGAAAAGGTCAAATGAGGCAGGAAATTAATCTAGCTGGAGGCACACTGAGCTCACCTCGCTCCTAAGCCCAAACAACCTTCTATGGGGCCAGGCATATTGAACCTTGTAACATGTTCAGGAAATACTAGCTATATTTGGGACTGTGTAATGAATGTTTCCAAGGACACATGGTGTACATCCACTTGCCTGTGCTTTACGGGGAAGGAATATAATAAATCTCACCCTCTATGGTTAGCAAATGTGACTCCTGTCAGTAAGAAATGTTCATCGTCTTGAGAAGAAAGCACCTTCTTATCCCTCCTTTCCTTCTTGGACTTGACCTTCTTTACTTTCACCTCCTAGGAGAGTGGAAATACAAACCAAAAACAGCATGCTTGTAAACACAAAAATAATTTATATGTCTTCATGTACACTATAATGTTAGGCATAACAGTGCAATAGCATCGCTATACTGTTGGCTAGGTTTTCTACTGCCAGCTGTTCCAGATCAATCTGTTTTCATGTAATGAGATGAAGTAGGATCACAGGGATTAAAGGAAAATAAATGGTTGTGGGTGTAAAATGTAGTAGCATTACAATGCTGTAACTATGGCAATGAAAAGGACGCTGAAAGAGAGACAGAGTTTTTTCATGTAGGAATGGTTTTATTAGGATCCCCATTAGCTACTGCAAAATGGAGGGGAGAGAGCACTCAGGTGACTGGCCAGGGCAGTTGAGTGCACTACTCTTCCCTGCCCTTCCACATGCACCAGAACCACCAGGTCCATGCGTCACATTAGAATCCCAGTGTTCTGAGTGCTTGCAGCATTCCGCACGTGGGGAGTCCATTCTGATCCAGGCCTCGCTGTTCCATTCTCTGTTTTGGGGAGCTGTCCCCAATGTCCAAAGGTCAAGTATTTTACTCCAGCTCGCATTTGTTGTTTTCACATTCTTGCCATGCATGAGAATATTGCTGATATTCTTAAGAGACATTATTTTCACCTCAAAATTGTATCTATTTTTTTTAGGTTTACAGTCAACAAGTTACGGTGCAAGAGGCTTCGGAACAAAAACACATGCAAAAATATACACAAACAACCTCTTTCCCCTGTTCCGTCCCTCTTTTGTGAAACACAGGACAGAGGAAGTGACAACACAAACCAACAAGTAAATTGTTGCAGACTGTAGGAGCCAACCAACAAACAAACCAACAGAAGCACAAAGAGCCTTGAAAGCCCTTATAGTCCCATGGCCACATTGTTGAACCCAGAGACCTCCATTTACATATGGAGGGTTCTGTTTGTCATCTCTGAAGTGAAGCAGGCTGCAAGCACATACACTGTTGAAGATGCAGCACACATGGACAGCACAAATACACAGCCTCCATTTAATCTGACAGAGCTTCAGAGCATCGAAAAGGAAGAATGGCAGAATCTGCCCAAATCCAGGGGTAAAGAGTTGGCATTACCCAAGTAGTGTCAAAGCTGTCATTGTTCTACATAGGACTGAATAAAGGGGCTTAATGCTTAAATACATAAGATATTTCTGTTTTTATTTTCAATAAATTGGCAAAGAAATATTAAAACCAGTATTCCATTGTGTATTGACAATTGACAAACAAAAAGTGGAAAAGTGAGGGGTGTCTGCATACTTTTCAAAGGCATTATTTCACTGTTACTTCTTAATATCCACACAAATTGTGCCATCAAGCAAGTTAAAACATTAGTATTTTCTTGTGGAAAAATGTATATTAATTTGCTCACCTAAAAATGCTGTGGTCTAATACAAACGATGATATATCCTAAGTTGTTCAACACATCTAAATGTGAATACCAGGAAATGAAAGCTGAAATTCTGAACTCTTGTCTCATACTCATCTTTTGATCTTAAACCCAAATGTCTTTAATGACCATCAAAAACAAAGGAATTTGCCTTGCGGCTCCAATACTTTTAGAGGGGACTGTACCTATGAATAGTAAAACCAGAGAAATTGATAATTTTACAGTGGCTTCTTAATTCTTTTCTAACATTTCCTCAGTTGAGCGAAAAAGTCCCTTATGCTCCTTGACTGAATTCTTTCAAAATGTATTGTCTGTTATGCAATCTATGTGTGCACTGGTCAGTCTGTTTCTCTGCTTTGTTTCACAATGTCAATTGTCCAAAATTTAGCTTCACATGAGTATGTGCCTGACAAAAAAAACGATGTCACCTGTTGGCTTCCCTTCAGGTGATATCCAAGAACAAGTTATGCAACCAGAAAAGTCAGGGGAGAGCCATCTTTATTCAGCATGAGTGCACCGTCAGTGCACACAAATGCCAGATTTAACCAGTCAATATTTTTATCAGCAAAAAAAATGTAACAAGGGCTTTCAGAATATCATCTCTTCATGTATATCCCTGAAGAGGAAGTAAACATAAAAGTTGCTCCCTGAACCATACTGAGAGATTGAAGGTTCATGGTGTTGATTAGCTGATTAGAGCTCAGGTATAATATATTTCTGTATTTTGAGATATTGGATTTTTTTTTTCCATGAGCTGTAAGCCGTAATCATCAAGATGGAAACAAAACAGGATACATTTTTTCACTTTATGTGTAATGAATCTAGAATATCTGAAGGTGTCACTTTTTTATTAGAATTATGGAAATAAATGACATTTTCCACGATATTCACATTTTTGGAGATGCACCTGTATTCTATATAGCTACTGGAGGAACTGATAATTTGATGTTGATCAATTTCCAGAGATATGATTTTGAAAGTGGATATAATGTATTGTCTACTGTAAATTTCACTACTGCTTTGAGTTTTACATTATCCTATAGATGCCTAAGTACTTTAGTAGAACAATACATCACCTGCAAAAATGTATGCAAAAATGTAAGTGATCAAGCTCTAACAAAATGCAATAGGCTATATTCAAAAACGTAATCCATTCAAAACCCCAAACATGGCCAAGTTCTATTCCAAACGGCCCTGATGTATGATGCACTTTATGAAGTGCAACGTACGTGATGGTTTGGGGAAACTTGCTTAAGTCCTTTCGTAACAAAGTCTAAAGAGTACATGCGTAATTAAAACGTCATAAGTGCCATGTTATCGGGAAACTGGGCCCTAGTCTAGACGGCTTAACTTGTAGTAACCATGACTGAACGCAGACCAGGCATGCAGGTCACCCATTGACCCATTGTTAGCATAAGTCAAAACAAAATGCAGGAAATTTTCTGTAAATTGTCTAATTACTTTTTTACACATATTTTATCCATTTTGGTCAATTTTGCTATGTTCGATCCAAAATCTTGGCCACAACTTGTTGCCACAATTCCACAGCGGGTGCGGGATAGTTGAAGACGAGACATGTTTCAAACACATCTTGCCAACCCATTTTGATTATCACACTGCTTGATGTTATTGCTGGGACACACATGCTGAGGAGAACACATTCCCCAGTGTACAGTTCTGCTCATAAGTTTACCTACATTTGCAGAATTTGTAACATGAGTGATCAGGCAAAACACATTTTTGGACCGGCAAGGCAAATTCTTTTGTTTTTGTTGTTCACTGAAGACATAAAAAATATGAGTATGAGACAATACTCATTTTTAATGGGATTCAAATTTAACCATGAGGCATCTCAGAATAGCACAATCATTATACCAATGACTACACAGAAATAAAGATAATAATGAGATGGTCCGCGTTCAAAAGTTTGCGTAACGTTAGTTCTTAATTCTATGCATTGCCCCCTTTTGCATTGATTGTTTGCAGTCTGTAATGATAGTTGTGGATGAGGCCCTATATTTTCTCAGGTGGTATATCTGCCCATTCTTCCTGTCAAAAAGCCTCCAGGTCCTGGAAATTATTGGGTTGTCCTGCATGAACTGCATGTTTTAGATCTCCCCAAAGTGGCTCAATGATTCTGAGATCAGGAGACGGTGATAGCTACTCCAAAATCTAACATTTTATTCTGCTGTAGCCACTGAAGGGTTGATATAGCCTTTTGTTTTAGATCATTATCATGTTGGAAAGTTCAAGTGAATCTCATGCACAGCTTCCAGACTGAAGAATGCAAATTGTCCTCCAATATATTCTGATAGCATTCTGCATTCATCTTGAGATGTATTTTGACTAAATTTCCCATGCCACTGAAGCTCACACACCCCCACAACAGAGATCCATCTCCATGTTTCACAGTAGACATGGTGTACTTGCAGGCCTTGTTGACTCCAACACCAACTGTCCACACAGAGTTTATGGTTGGGATCATAAAGTTACATTTAGGTCTCACCACTCTAAATGACCCTTTTCCAGCAGATTTGAGGATTATCTAAGTGCTAATTGGCATATTCTAAGTGGGCTGTTTTGTAGCATTGGTTCAGTTCTTTTAACTGGCAAGTTAACCAAGCAGGCTGTTTTTCTTCAAGTACCTCCTTACTGTGCATTTTGAAACAGCCACATCACTTTTTTGCAGAGAAGGCTGTTTTTCAGCTGAAGTTGCTTGTGGGTTTTTCTTTGCATCCCGATCAATTTTCCAGGCAGTTGTGGCTAAAATCTTCTTTGGTCTACCAGACAGGTCCTTGCTATCAATAGAATCCCAAATATTCCACTGCTTCATCAGAGTTTGAACAGTACTGATTGATATTTTAAAATCTTTGGATATTGTAGGAACATTTGTATTTTGTCCCAGATTGCCAACCACACTTGAAATTCCATGCTTGGGACTGCCACATGCATGTGAATAAAAAATATATATGTAAGGTCAGAGAAACATATTGGTGCCGTTGGTTCAGAGTTAATAAAGAAACAACTGACTGGATTCTATCACAATGCCTCCACATGAGTTAATCTTCAGATATATTTTCCTGATTTATAAAGTTCAACTGACTCAGTATCCAGCAAAGCCCCGGATGAAATGTGCAGGTATCTCAAGAGCTATGAAGCTCATTGAGTCTTTATACACAGACACATATTACAATCAAACAAGTCACTGGTGTGGAAATATTCCCGTAATAGCCATTTAAACCAGATTTTTACTCTCCAGAGAGACTTATTATGAAAGCAATATGCATACATTTTAACACAGTATCATAAATGCTATTCCTCTTGGTAAAAGTACTTTGAAGAAACGACTAGATAACATAATAAACGCATGACAGGAAACAATACAAATATGAAAATATATCAGTTAGGTGTAAATTCTAAATGCATATAACCAAATACAATTTGGTCGTTCATGTAAATATATTTACATGTATTTAAGACATTGAAACCTATTCGGAAACAGCCAAAATTGTATATGTAAATATATGTATGAAATACTGTATGACCATACATTAGTAATATATATAATACATATATTAGTATAAGTAAAAATATAAAATTTTAAAATATAAGCACATATTAAAATGTGTTTTTAAAAGATATGTCAGTATAAAATACTTCTGTGTGGGACTTTTTGATCAGGGCCATTTGTGTGATTTCCATTTTCTTTCAGTTATCATTATGATTTAAAAAAGGCACACACACACACACCATTAATAAATGGTTTCACCTGACCACTACACAAAAATAAAAGTTTTCTGCATGATCAGTCATATTTTCCCCAAAATAGCTAATATTTCGCATATTCTGCCAGGGGTATGCACATTTATGAGCACAACTGCATATCCACAACTGATTTGGCAGGTGCCTGTGTGTCTGTGACTTTTCTTTCTCTCACTTTTTCTCTTTTGCTCTCTGTCGGTCTCTAACCTTTTTTCAATGCTGCATGACGTCTCTTTGTTCCTTTTTCTCATCCTGTCCGTTTCTGGATGTCTCCCTCTCTCCCCCGAGGCTGTTCTTTTGTTTATTGTCCTTATTTTGCCCAGTGTAATTTGCCCAGTGTAATCTGATCAGGTTTACTGTACTGATCCCTGCAGCAACACTGTGGTCAACATAGACGCTGGAGATCTGACCTGACCGAGGTATGCAGCTGTGTGTGTGTGATGGTTAGTGTGTAATACAGTATATTCACAAAGTTACTAAAGTATCCCCTTAGAATACCATAGCCAGCATGTGCAACACAACCCAAAGGTCATCTTGAGAAGCACTCTAAGTGTGTCAGAGGCTTTCCCCTCAGTGTCAAACAGAACAATGGACATCTTATTGGAAATCATTTCCTTCATCCATACTCAGTATTATTGCAGTCTGCATGATTTAATGGCCATTATGTACACATGTTTTTAATATATGTAATGTTTTTAATATATTTTTCATGTAAAACAAGGTAATGAAGGCCAAATAGTATTTATGTCTCAATAGGCTGGAGTAAGCATACAACCTACCCATTCTGTGGGTGACTCTTTTGCACTCTGAGGTCAACTGTTGATATTTTTATCAACAGTTTTATTATTTAATGTGTTTGTTCCCCACCAAACCTCAACTCCTAAAAAAGTTCCTGCTGTACCCCATTCTCACTTACAAACAGGGTACAAAATCGAAGTACATCCTGCCCAATGAATTAAAGACATGTAGCAATTACCAAAACCCCTGGGTTTTGCAACATATACACATTGCAACATCATCTCATCAAAACAGGTTTTGAAATTCCCAATAAGGTGTCGCGCACATACACAGAGCGACAGACTCAGTAAGCATTTGTTGACAGACCTGTCAGTGGTCATATGACAGACCTGTCAGTGGTCATCAAAATGTCCAAGTCTTGTCCAGTTGTAGATAACAACACTAAGTAAAACTACCATCATCACTTTTGATTGGAACAAGTAACAAAAATAAGGAAGAATCAACAAAATCCATCCTTGTTGTATCCATGTGTATAGCAATAAAATATTGTGACACTAAAAGGCATCCAACACTTACACAGAGGCACACACGCACGCACGCACGCACAGAGCTGAAAGACAGGAAATAGACAATGGGGGCCAGTCTACCGAGGAAGGATGAGGGTTGAGTTTAACCTGATATCAGACAGCTGAAGTGTTGTGAGATAAACAGTGCAGTGTCATTATATATATCTATGTGTCTGATGTAGTTGCCACTGTAGAAAAGCTTTCAGTGTGTGTGTGTGTGTGTGTGTGTGTGTGTGTGTGTGTGTGTGTATATTCCTGGTAGTTAATTTTTTTTTTTTTTTTACTGTAATTCAGTAAATGTATTTACTAAAACTCCAGATGAATTCTATCAATTTACCGGCAGATTTCACTGGTACAACTGATCAATTCTTTGATTATACAAATGTTGCATTAGGTTTCATGCAGTATTTTATTGTAAAACAGTGAGTAAAAATCATTGATTTGGATGGTGACATTGGGAAATAATTGTAAGAAAAATAAATACTGATGTCTTCAACACCCACACATTGCTATTTGGTAGAGTCGGTTTTCGCTAGAATTACACATTTATCTGTTTTGGTAAGCATGTACCAAATATCTATTTATATATTTGTTTTCTCATCAGATGGGCTCCAGGTTGTTGAGGTTGGTTGGATGATGCTTATGGACATTTTTCAAAAAGTGCCACAGATTTTCAAAGGGGTTGAAATACAGACTTTGAGTGGGCTACTGTCAGACATCTACCCTTTGTTCTTGACCCACTCCAATGTTGCTTTGGCTTAATGCTTTGGACCTGTGTCCAGCTGAAAAGTACATTTTCGACCAAGCTTAATTGCTTAGCATACTGTAGCATGTTGTCTGCCTTTTTTCTGATGGTATATTTTGAGTAATACCCCTCAATTTTATGTAGATGTCTGTGTCTTAAAGTGAAATGTCAAAAATATTATTTGAATTAACCATGTGTAATTTGGTTTACCCTCCCTGATATACAGTGTGTTATTGTGGGAGTAGAGTGAGAACGAATTTGCAGTCAGGGGTGAATGGCTTTGTAGGCATGGTATGAAGATAATGGGGAGTGTATCAAAAGGACTGAAAACAAGTTGAGATTAAGATTGGAATCTAGAGCTGAGGGCTAAATACTGAAGGTGTGTGGTGTGTTGGATGGAATAACTCAATAGTATTTGGGGGGGAATTAGGGTGTTTACCTTGGAGACCGGGCTCACTGCTTCTTCTTGCACCTCCTCGTCCTGCTCCTCTTGTTCGTTATCCTGAAAGCAACAAATTGGAGGATCTGTTACAAGACACACACACACACACACACACACACAGTACACAAGCAGTGAAGCAATTTTCTTTTGCTCTACACTCAAGAGGTTTGGATAAGAATTTAAACAATTATGTTGGGTTAAAGTATAACTTTAACCCTTAGGCCATGAATTGAAATAGCTCTGGCAGACTTGCTAGCTATATTATTATTAGCAATAATATTACTAGCCTATTACTGGCCAATTAGTTGTTGAAACGGCCAGAGGCAAAAGAGGATTTGTTCAGGGTAGACACTTGGGTTTACTGACACCCAATAAATGTATAGGTCTGTGGTGTAGTGGTTAATGACACAGCCATCAACGTGGGTGACTCGGGTTTGAATCCCAAGAGGGCAATGCTTTCTATTGCAGGCCGGCTGGCCTGGTTTCTTGTTTATCCAGAACCATGCTGGCTACTTTGGGTTCTTATCAGCAATCTATAATTTGCTATCCTGTTTTTGAGGCTAACTAGAGGACTACACCTTGAACTTTAACCTATGTAGGTCTGTTGATAAAATAGTCTGTGGATACTGGCTGACATGTCAACGCCTACTGCCTGATCTGTTGGACGGTTGTTTGGAGATTTTTTTTAAAGCTGGATCTCTATGAAAGGAGATATCAACAAATACAACATATCCTAAAATAAAAGCTATCCGTAAATGTGAGAATCAATACTTTAACCTCATAGCAATATAACCTGTTAGGAAAGTCTGATTAAGAGCCCGACAAATAAAATGCTCACTGTCCCAGTAATGACAAAGTGCAGTGAAATACGTTTAAGATAAACACAAAGAGACACAAAGGAATGTGTACTGTTCTTCCAATGAGCCCCGGCCTTCCTGTCAGGCATAGGTATTTCGAGAAAATAAACATTGGGGGGCAGGGTGTGGGGGGGGGGGCTTACAGCACAATTCACATTTGGAGAACAGAGGGAGCTCCTAGGGAAGTAGAACAATGGAGAGGATACAGACAAGAAATTATCCTCCCTTCTAAAAGGGCTGCAGCTAGCAGTTTGAGTGTTGCATTATCAAATGTGCATCATAAATTTTGGAGCTCATCTTTTCATTTTGGAAGTGGCTGCCCCCTAGGCACAACTGTCAGTGTGGTGTGAAACCGATGGGAGTTTGGCATTGGGAGGAGGCCGTGACACCAACATTAAACATGTCTGAGCAGAACCTTCTGGGAAAAAGCCACCTGAATAGATCAAAAACTTCATAGTCACTACAGGCACAGTCTAACAACTACTGTTTATAGTGCGGAAAGCATTAAAAATACAGACAAAACAGAGACGAGAGTGAGCAAACTGAGAGGTTGACAGACAGAGAGAGAAGGAGAGGGTAGGGGGGATGAGAGGGAGGACAGAGAGTGAATAAATAAAAAATATTCATGCCCTAGGGTGGTTCAGCGGTCAAACCCTCTTCTTCCAGTACACATGTACAGCTGCAACATGGGTTTGATATCGGCCCACTGCTCTTTCAGCAAATCCTCAATTTTCTCCACTGTATCATTTAAACCCTATGTTCAATAGAAGATTGTTCAAAGACAAATGAACTTTCAGAAGTTAAGATCAGGAGGGGTTCACCACTCTGTGAAAGACTGCACAGGCAAATAGTAAAACAATTGAAGAATTTCTTAACATAAAATTGCTAAATCCTGAGAAATAACCCAATAGCCGTGTTCTTTGGGCCCTCAGACGGCACTGCATTTAAAACAGACACGATTCTGTAGTGGACATCACTGCATGGGTTCAGGAACACTTCCGAAAACCATTGTCTGTGTACACAGTCAGTCGCTGCATCCACAACTATAAGTGTAAACGCTACCATGCAAAGAAGAAACCATATTATAAAACAAGATCGATCCTGAAACGCCACCACCTTCTCTGGGACCGAGCACATTAAAGATGGACTGTGGCAATGAGTGGAAATTAGTGGTCTGACAAATAAAAATATCAAATAATTTTGGGGAATCATGGATGCTGCATCCTTCCCAGATGACATTTGCTTTTGTGCCGCATCTGTTTGAAAGCTGCCTGATCTGGCTGTAATGCAAATATGGTTTAAGCGGACAATCCAGATCTTAACCGGATGATGCTATAACCAATTGGGTCTTACTGGTTTTGGGCCATACACATATGACAGGCCTTAGCTGAACGCGCCAAACCCGGAGGAAAACCTGCACTGGCTGATTTGGACCTGGCCCTGACATGCATTGCGGATGTCCTCCTAGCCCACCAAAATGTCTTTGTAAGTTGGTTCAGTCCACATTGGATACAAAACACAAACATGTGCCTTGTTTTTCCTCAACGGATTGCAAGCCATATTCTGTATGTGATAAGTGTTTGTGTTGTTCGTCTTTTTTGTAGGTTACTTAAATCTGGTCAATATGTTGGCCATCAGAGTAACAACAATAAGCAGTTATGTAGCTTATCAACAAAATAAAACTGTCTGACATCTGTGGAATTATTTAGTAATTTGCCAGAACTAGCTAGCAAGCTAAAATAGTCTTCTAGCCAGAACGTGTACAGTTATTAGCAGTAACTGTTCAGTACCACACATGCCATGGCATGGGCATAACTTCTAACAAGTTCTAACATCAGCTTGAACATCAAAGCTAGTTGTAGTTGATATAACCAGAAATCTGAAGAAGTCTGTTATAACTACCTAGCTCTAGTAAAAGAGTCCGGGTGCTAAACTGGCCTGCCAGCACTCAAGACCTGTCACCCATTGAAAGCATTATGAAATAAAAAATACGACAAAGGAGACTCCGAACTGTTGAGTAGCTCAAATCCTATATAAAGCAACAATGGGAATACATATCACTTTCAAAACAACTGCAATTGGTTTCCAGGTGTTGCAACACAGTGGTAAACATGCCCCTGTCCCAACTTCTTTGAAACATGTTGCTGACATCAAATTCAAAATGGGAATACTTCAATCTTTCACACTGAGTTGACAGATCACAAGTCACACACATTGTTTGGTTACACTTTATTTTGGGAGTCCCAATTTCCATCTGCATATGTATCTATAAATATTAATACTATCAACAAACTGTAAACTAACTTTAAACAAACTATCAGCAGATAAACGACTGTATGCTAAGGTTAGAATTAGGGTTAGGATATAGGTAATGTTTAGGCTTAGCTGATCACTAAAATGTTACAGATAAAGTGAAATAAAGTGTTACCCATTATTTTAACACTGAAGGTTTTGGAAGTGCCCTATAATAATTACTAGGCTTCAGGCATTAAATATGGTCCATACATTTCCGTCCTGTTTATATTGTTAAACATTTTACATTTAGTTAATTGACACATTTGGGGTCATGGCACGATTATTGTATTTGTATAATTAGGACCTATGTTGGAGAGCTATTCTTTGATCTGCTGACTGTGCCTCAAAGCTGTCCCCTCAAGCTCAGGATCAGCTCTACTTCTACATTTCCCTCTGCCGTATGTGATTTAAAGAGTGAGGCTGAAATTCTCTGCAGTTTATGCATAGATTTAATCTCTAATCCTGCTTCAAGGGGAGCGGTATTACTAAGGAGTACAGCTGTATTACAGAAGCATTGCAGTAGTATTCAAGTGGGATGGTAATTCTTACACACGAGCATGCAAACCCTAGATCAGCAATTCTTACCCAGGTGAACTTTGGTGACAAAACACAGGCAGGTGAACCCAGAAGGTGGAGAGCGCAGTTAAAGCAAACTACAGCATGGGACCAGAGCCCTGGAGCACTTTGGAGAAAGGAGATATTTACTTCCAGTCCATTCATTCTCGTCCTTAAACCCCCCATTCCAACACACACACACACACACACACACACACACACACACACACAAGTTTTAACAGCTAACCTCATGGGGACCAGAAAATAGAGATTGCATGCTCCCTTGCCCTAATCTTAACCCTAACCCTTACCCTAATCCTAACCTTAACCTAACCCTAATCGAACTCTAGCCCTAACCCTAACCGTAACCTCAATAAAGTAACATTTATGCCTAAACTTTACCTAGGTATAATGCCTAAACTTAACCCTAAACTTGACCAACAATGCCTGGACCTTAAAGAAACCCCAATTCTAACTCTAAAATTAATTGTACGTTTAACCCTAAACCCTGAGCCAGAAATTTTCTTTTGCCTCATGGGGACCGGCAAAAGGTCCCCATGAGTCCAATTTCTTGTGATTTCACTATACTCATTGGGACATTTGGTCCTCATGAGTATAGTTAGACCTAAAACACTCTCACACACACTCACACACACACACAGTCTCCCTTTCTGCAAATAGTTTTCAAACCTTCCTTAACACCTTTCAATTTTCAACCACTTATTTTCTGCTACTTAAAGCTCCTATCTCTCCCTCCCTTTGAACAGCTCCCCTCCCTCCTCTTTCTTTCTGAGGCAGATCTGCCACCTGGCCCTCTCCCAACAAAACCCATTTTGCCCAGGCACCTAAAAGAAGGGAGTGGAAACTCCCTTCAAACAGAATAAAGAACAGAACATTCCGAGACTTCCCTGTCAAACCTCATTCTCGTCTCCATTTTGTCCTGATACTAGGTACTCTGACCCTGGGTTCACTGTACTGTTCATGCATATATGTATGTGGAGAGCTCAGTGATGACTTTCCCAGGCCCCAGACAAAGACTTGAAACCTGGATAGGTTCTCACTACCGTAGCATTCACCATCCGTAATGGTAGCTGACCCTGCAACAGTAGAGTATGCCATTTCCCAGGATCACTCAATAAGTCAATGCGTCACACAATGTCCACACACTTTCGAGCAAATACTTTTGTTACGTATAGGTGTAGTGTAATGAGAAATGTCTGTTGAAGATGAGTGGAAGTGTATTCGACGAAGAGACGCGTCAAATCTCCAACACACCCTTGGTGATGTTAATCAGGAGGTCCTAGGTAACATTTGCTTCTCCAAAGATCTTGAACACCAGATGTGGGCCATCAGCCCCACCTTTCTGAGCTCAACTGAAGAGGTGTGAAGCTCTGAGGAAACTGGAGTGTAACTAAATGCATGACATTGTGGACATTTATGTGTAGTGTTTGGATTCCCCATTCCCCATAAAGGGCAGAATAGGCTGATTTGCTTTATTTGTACTGTACATGTTAGGGGTCAACCTTCACAAGAACATTGTAGACATTGTAGATTGTCCTTGTTGCATGTCAGACAACAACTGGCAGCAACGGCCCGTCCATTCGATAATTTTGCATTGATTAAGTGGGACAGTTCGTGTCCTTTGTGTTCATTGTGTTTGCCAGGGTAAAGTATTGACTTTACCTTACCTTGGCAAATACATGACAATTTGAGGGAGTGTTTTAGATATGTCTGATTTCAGGATGAATAGCCATGTCTCCAAAAAGTAATTTGAGTTTGTCCTTGTTAAAGAGACCTCTGAACACGTAGTGTTGTAATCATATTTAGGAGTTTGTCATCGTTAAATAGACCTCCCGACACATTATGTTCTAGTCATATTCGGGAGTCTATCTTCAACAGAAGCTCCTTGCATACCTTTGTGATATATCGTCTTAAATAACTATGGTATAATTAGTAGACCGCTAGGCTAGTTAGGAGGCTGTTGAAACATGTTGGTATGTAACTATGTTCTGTATTGTAACTTTATTTGTTAATTTGAATAAATTGTGTTACTTTGGAATATAGATTACTAAGGCATTCCTTGTTCCTTTCCATACTCAAGCTCGTAGGACTACTGGTAATTACAAACACATAAGTAAGTCTAAGCAACCAGACTTGGAGTCCCTGAGTCTTGGAATTCTCGAAGCAGCTTGGTTAGGCCCAGGAACATATGACATTCTAGTTATCCTTGAGTCGTTGGGCATAATTAGCTTTCTGTTAGACCCAGGAACACACACCATTTTACTGCATGGTTCGTGTTAAACGATCTACACCTTATGGGCACTTATGATAACTGATATAGGCACATACACATACGTAAATTGAAGTTGCCAGACTGATCGTCTCTGAGTTCCCAAGTTGCTACACTGTCCTTTGTCTTCTGGACATGATTGGTGAGGCGCATTGAGGATAATGCCAAAGAGCTTGATTTTGGTCTCAGCTGACCACAACACTTTCACCCAGTTCTCCTCTGAATCATTCAGATATTCATTGGCAAACTTCAGGCGGCCTGTACATATGCTTTCTTGAGCAGAGGGACTGCAGGATTTCAGTCCTAAACTCAGCTCGTTACCTGTATAAAAGACACCTGGGAGCAAGAAATCTTTCTGATTGAGAGGGGATCAAAAATGTATTCCCCTGATTAAAATGCAAATCAATTCGTTTTTGTTTTTCCTCCAACGGTTCAAATAAAACTACCATTAAAAGTATAGACTGACTGTTTCTTTGTTAGTGGGCAAATTTATAAAATCAGCATGGGATTAAATACTTAATTCCCTGACCGTAGGCACCGGTGCTCGATTCACGCCATAGACGAAACAAATTATGCATTAGGATTTGTTCAGAATAGAAAAACACTTTCTGGCCACAAACTTCTGTAGCTATGTTAAAACAAGGTTAAATTGTAACTATTTTTGGTGGATTGTGGGGTAATATAGACCACAACCCTGTGTGCAGTAAGAGGGTGGGGTTCCATGATTCTCTCATTTTTTCACTTGATGACAAGTCAGTTATCTTCACTATATTGATAGTTTTCATATCAATGTCATTCATGAATGAACGTAAAACAAACTTGATGTGACATGAAATAAAATAGCTTTGGCTATTCATCTTTAGTCTCACTAGCAATTGCTCAGTTCTTATGACAATTTGAATCAGTAAGTAAATACTAGTAGGCCTATTTCTGGCTATTAATCTGTTAAAACGGACAGAGACAAAAGCCAAACAGTTCATAGATGCTACTTGCATGAAAGTAAACTTAATAAGAAACAGTCAGTTTAACACAATGCTTAATGGTGTCTAGCTAAATATTCAAACTTGGCATAATCTTGCGTGACAAAATGTTCTAATGTCGAGATGCAATTTTATGACGAGGTAGTACAGTATGTCCCGATCTGTCCCAACACTGGCATACTAGCTTAGTAAACTGCTCTAACAAATTAAGGGAACACTTAAAAGCACACAGCAGGTCTCAATTTCTGTTATCATTATGATTGAAAAAAGAGCCAAAAAACAATGTGATAATAATGGGCTTCAAATTTTTGCATGATCAGTCATATTTTCAAAATGATTGCCAATATTTCACAATTTCTGCCAGGGTATGCAAACGTATGACCATTCTAGGTACCGTACATCCAAACTAAAACGTTGCTGATAACAAGCATCAGTCATTATTGTAAGCCTAAAGTAAAACTATATGGTGATATCGTTATGGACGAGCTGCACCGGCAACAAACACATTACTCTCAATTGTGATTTACAAAGCTTAGATAACATTGCGTAGTGGAACCAGCCATGAAGTGATTGGAGTCATTGTTTAAATTACTGTATAACTAGCCATCTACAGAAATCTCCTTCTAATTTAACAGGTTGAATGCAGTGTAGCAACCATGTTATATCAGTTGCTGGTTTGGTTAGCTAATGCAGGGATCTAGTTTTGAGAACCGTGGCATTTTGACTAATTGATTTAACAATGCACATGTGTGGCTTAGTGTCATAGTTGTTAAAGACACAGCCTGTCACATAGGAGACTACAGTTCAAGTCCAGAAACATTCATCTCTTCTAATCACAGGCTGGCTAAAATACGCTTCCTTGTTCCTTTTCTTGTTTCACAGAGTGCTGAACGTCTAAACAAACTTTTAGCTTTGCAAGCACACACACACACACACAATTCTTTTTTTCCATTAGTCAGTCTGAGACTTACATTGAGGGATGACTATGTGTGAGTGTGATAGGAAGAATTAGCGCTTTACCTCATATATGGGGCTGTCCCCAGAACCCTGCAGAGGTAGCTGCCTAGGCAGTTATTGGGCAGAAGGCAGAAGATCTCATAAGCCCCACACATGATGCTGGTACACACCTGAGAAACCGTATACACTGAAGAGAAGTTTATGTGCAAGGGTCTGTGTGCGGGTGAGGCAGTTTTAGCAAATTCCCTTGTTCTCATCCCATGCTTCCCATGACAACATTTGACACCTAGTACACTTTCCATGCTGGTGGTGATATTGACATTTACACAAGTTGACATTTGAGTAGACCGCAGAGTTTAAACTGCAGTTGCTGTATGTAGGTCACGGAAAGCATTTGGGAATGCATAAAATAATGTATTTGATTAAGTTTGAAATGCAATAATTCAATAACTAAATTGGTAATCTAGGATCAAATCACAAACCAAGCTGCAAACTTTCTGGGTTGTCACAAATTCATAGATAGGGCTGATTTATAGTAAGACTGCAGTGATTGATGGTCCATTAGATCAAATGTACATTTTAAATTCCAGAGAGCAATCAAAGAATGCTATATTGAACTCATGAAGTACATATTAACTCATATACCCACAATATTAAGGTTTGTTTGGCAGATATGAGATGTGCTAAGATTTATTAGGCTACTGACATTTCTAAATATTTTTACAATGCCAACTAAAATAATTTACATTAGAGCAATAAAGAATATTTTCTATAACTGAATGCTGATAAAGGCATCATCGTGTTGGCAAAAAGTTTTGTTACAAATTACCCTACACTTTTGACTTACTTGAACTAAGTAAGCAGAGGAAATTTGGGCTAATAAGCAAGCAATTAAGCCCTTTATCTATAACTATTACAATGATATACAGTCATGTGGAAGATTTCCCCCATAGAAAAGTTGTATTTATTTGTATTTTTTTTTTGTAAATTTGGACACATTAATTTATATAGGTAACCTAATTTAATAATCCACACAAAAAAGTTTAACTTCTTGAAATTGCAACAAACAAACACAATGTCCTTTTCTCTGGAAACCAGAAAAAGAACCAGGCAAGCCCAATTCAGCAGGCCCGCAATTGGACATGGTGAATGTTGTTGCCCTCACTGGATTTGAACCTGGCTACCCCACATGAGACACCATTAAACAATGTGTTAAACTGACTAACGTTTCTTATTAAGTTTAGTTCCACCACAAATAGCATCTCTGAACAGTATGGCTATTGCCACTAGCTATATTAACAGCTTATCTATTAACTTACTACTTGGAATTAAGAAGTTGTAAACATTTTCTTAAAGATTTTCCTTGATCCATTTACAAAGAATGTGTACAGTGTATCATTGGTGCATTATCCTGCTGAAAGAGGCCACTGCTAACAGGGAACACCTTTGCCATGAAGCGGTGTGCCTGGTCGAAAATGACACTTAGGTAAATGCCATTCGTAACAGTAAAGTTGACATGAATGCCCGGACCCAGAGTTTCCCAAAAAGGGTTCCCCTGATCAAGAATATACAATTTGTATAGTCATGGCATATCTATTGTAGGAGCAATAGAAATGATGAAGTTCAATAAAATTGTGAAACTTCAGATTTGGAAAAGGTTAAGGGTATGTATTGTTCCTTACCCTGCCCTGATCAAGAATATATACTTTTATAGTTATTGTATACTTTTTGTAAGAGCTATTGAAACAAGAAATTTGAAGAAGATTGACGCATTTGTATACTAATTGAACGCACCCCCAACCAGCACCGGTCGGGAGATCGCTTCCTTTCCTGTTTTGGTACTGATACACAGCGGTTTGTTTTCCGTGGCTCGCTAACTTTATGCTTGGTTAAAATATGGGTAAATAAGGGCTGTGCAACATTGTATGCAGTTTTGTAATCACAATGAGACGAATATTGGATTACATGAATACTTTGTTAAAGAGCTATTAAGATTTGAAGAGCCGAAAGTCTGTCAAATCTAAAACTAACTTCACCGCAGTTTAGCAATCAAAGTTAATTCACTTTTGGCTTTAAACCTCTGTGTCACAATTTTTTGTTGCAGTTGTAAGTAACATTACAGTGTAAACACTTCACACTAATGTTAGCTAACGTGAAGCAGTCATAAATCACGTGATGTTTCAAATAAATAATTTGTTAATTCAAACATTTGGTCATGTTAAAAGCGTGAATACATACAAAACGTTATCTGCATATTTGGAAACCATATTATCAAACTAGCTACCTTTAGCTACCTAACAAAGCACGCGTTACAAGCTTACACTACTAGTTAGTTAGCTAGCTAGTGCAGTTAATGCTAATGTTGTTGCACTATTTCAGTTGGAAAAAAAGCCAATTGATTGTGGCCTGTGGAATGATGATCCACTCCTTTTCAATGGCTGTGCGAAGTTGCTGGATATTGGCAGGACCTGGAACATGCATACTGCAATCAAGAGCATCCCAAACATGCTCAATGGGTGACATGTCCGGTGAGTATACTGGCCATGCAAGAACTGTGATGCTTTCAGCTTCCAGGAATTGTGTTCAGATCCTTGCAACATAGGGCCGTTATCATGCTGCAACATGAGAGGATGAATAGCACATTAATGGGCCTCTGGATCTTGTCACGGTATCTGTGCATAAAAAATGCCATCAATAAAATGCACCTGTGTTCATTGTCCATAACACACGCCTGCCCATACCATAACCCCACCGCCACCATGGCTCACTCGATCCATAACACTGACATCAGCAAACGGCTCACCCACACAACGCCATATGTTGTGTGGGTGCCCTGTACAGTGAAAACCCGGATTCATCCATGAAGAGAACAACTCTCCAAAGTGTCAGATGCCATCGAATGTGAGCATTTGCCCACTCAAGTCTGTTTACGACGGCGAACTGCTGTCATGTTGAGACCCAGATGAGGACAATGAGCATGCAGATGAGCTTCCTTGAGACAGTTCCTGACAGTTTGTGCAGAAATTCTTTGGTTATGCAAACAGATTGTTGAAGCAGCGGTCTGTGGCATTGTGTTATGTGATGGAACTGCACATTTTTTCGAGTGGCCTTTTATTGTTGCCAGCCTAAGGCATATCTGTGCAATACTCATGCTGTCTGATCAGCATCTTGATATGCCACATCTGTGAGGTGGATGGATTATCTCGGCAAAGGAGAATTGCTCACTGACACAGATTTAGACAGATTTGTGAACAATATTTGAGAGAAATAGGCCTTTTGTGTACATAGAGAATGTCCTAGAAATGATCTTTGAGTTCAGCTCATGAATAATGGGGGCAAAAAAAGTGTTGCGTTAATAGTTTTGTTCAGTGTATTTAGGTGAGGATAACTGACTTTTTCGTCAAGTGAAAAGATGAGAGAATCGTGGAAAGCTCTACTCTTTTACTGCCCAAGGGATTTTGACCTAGCCTATATTACCCCAAAAAGCATGCACAGATGCGAACTTCGGAAATCCATCAGAAATAGTTGCAATATAACCGTAAACTGTTTATTTTAGGCTTGCATTGTAGCAAGCAACGTTTTTGTCTATCTTGAACAAATCCTAATTTATAATTAGTTTTTGACTGTGGCGAGCCTCAAACACAGGACCTCTTTCTTGGTAGTCCATGTCTCTAACCACTATGCTATTTAACAAGGGTCTGTTGGTGGGTCGCTCGCTCGCTCACTCAATCACAGACATTCACTCTTCTTGGACGGCTCCGCTTTCACGGTCCAGAAAATTTTAATTCACCCCTGCCTTTGGTTTGCTGCAATGCCAGATGCCATGTTTGGCCAAAATGAAAACAGCCTTTTAAGAGAATAATCTCATGCCATCCGTAAAGCATGGAGGAAGTGAAATTATGGTTTGGGTGATGCTTTGTTGCCTCAGGACCTGGCCAACTTGCACCATGGAGTCAACCAATTCCAAATTTTACAAGAGTATTCTAGAGAACGTGTGGGGCTACCTATCAAAAAGATGTAGCTGAATTGAACATGGATTGTCCAACAGGAGAATTATTCAAAACAGAATTGCTGAAAAAAATGCATGGAGGGTAATGGAATGCCAGAGTTAATGTCCAGATAATCAAGCCTATAGAAATGTACTGGGGGGACTTAAAGTTCACCATGCATGCAAGAAAGTTCTCGTACATGATGCAGTTCTGTAAAGAAGAGTGGGCAAAAAATCTTCCCAATTACATCAATGTAAGAGAATGATAAAACCTTGCAAGAAACCGCTACACTTATTTCAGCTAAAGGGGACCAGCTAGGGGTGTACTTTTTTCACCACTATAAATTAACAATTCTATTGATTTTTGATGAATGATTGGAAAGTATAATCTTTTAGTGTCACTTGTTCAATTATGCCACCTTTATTTGTCAGTTGTGTTGTAGTTTAGATTACATACAGTGCATTCAGAAAGTATTCAGAGAACTACTCTTTTGCATGTTTGGTACTGCGATTATTTTCATCCGCAATCTGCACACAATAAAAAAGGAACGTAAAAATATCCCATTTCTTATGTCCAAATATGTAAAAGAAAAAATTACTTTCCTGGGGGTCTAGCTACTAACTTTTCACATCACTTCAGCTAGCTAAAAACAAATCCTGTTATTTACAGTCCCCTGTTAATTGTAATGATTTTGCGAATAAGCTCAGCTAAAAATTTACTTTTTATACACATATTTGGTGGTATTCAGTGGTACCACTGGTGTGACAGTGGTATGACATAACATCTTTCCTTTCTCATAAAAGACTATTGAAGTGTTATCATATGAGGGAAATGTATCTCCCAGCCATTGTAGACCACAAGTGGTACCTGCATAAGGCGTGCAGCATAATTAGAGACCCTTCACATCCATGCCACAACTGTTTGCCCTTCTGCCATAAGGCGTCCCATGCCAGCATGGTCAGGAATAGTTTCTTTCATTCTACCGTAACCCTGCTGAACTCTGTGACCCATCACTAACCATACCCACCCACCGCTTGGTACTGCCTCTCATTTGCCTCTCAATTGCCATAATACATGAATTTTTCAGTTGTTACATGTACATGTCTTCTTCGGGAACCTAATTGCTGCTATTCCTAGAATTTCAGTTGCACATGCTACCTTACACCTCCAGTTTGCTCGATAACACAGTCAGAATTGTCATCTGCACTTGCATTTGCCTCATCGCACAACTATTCATTCCCCACTTGTACATACATTATACTTAATACTTTTTTCTTGCCTTCATTGCACATTTATAATTGACATTTGTACTGTATTTTTGCTTCATTGCATATCTATACACTCACCTAAAGGATTATTAGGAACACCACACTAATACTGTGTTTGACCCCCTTTCGCCTTCAGAACTGCCTTAATTCTACGTGGCATTGATTCAACAAGGTGCTGAAAGCATTCTTTAGAAATGTTGGCCCATATTGATAGGATAGCATCTTGCAGTGATGGAGATTTGTGGGATGCACATCCAGGGCACGAAGCTCCCATTCCACCACATCCCAAAGATGCTCTATTGGGTGGAGATCTGGTGACTGTGGGGGCCATTTTAGTACAGTGAACTCATTGTCATGTTCAAGAAACCAATCTGAAATGATTTGAGCTTTGTGAACATCCCCCACACCATTACACCACCACCACCAGCCTGCACAGTGGTAACAAGGCATGATGGATCCATGTTCTCATTCTGTTTACGCCAAATTCGGACTCTACCATCTGAATGTCTCAACAGAAATCGAGACTCATCAGACCAGTCAAAACTGTCCAATTTTGGTGAGCTCTTGCAAATTGTAGCCTCTTTTTCCTATTTGTAGTGGAGATGAGTGGTACCCGGTGGGGTCTTGTGCTGTTGTAGTCCATCCGCCTCAAGGTTGTGCGTGTTGTGGCTTCACAAATGCTTTGCTGCATACCTCGGTTGTAACGAGTGGTTATTTCAGTCAAAGTTGCTCTTCTATCAGCTTGAATCAGTCGACCCATTCTCCTCTGACCTCTAGCATCGACAAGGCATTTTAGCCCACAGGACTGCCGCATAGTGGATGTTTTTCGCTTTTCACACCATTCTTTGTAAACCCTAGAAATGGTTGTGTGTGAAAATCCCATTAACTGAGCAGATTGTGAAATACTCAGACCGGCCCGTCTGGCACCAACAACCATGCCATGCTCAAAATTGCTTAAATCACATTTCTTTCCCATTCTGACATTCAGATAGGAGTTCAGGAGATTGTATTGACCAGGACCACACCCCTAAATGCATTGAAGCAACTGCCATGTGATTGGTTGATTAGATAATTGCATTAATGAGAAATTGAACAGGTGTTCCTAATAATCCTTTTGGTGAGTGTAAATTGTATTGTATACTATAGTTGATTCTTCTAATTATCCTGCCCTCTTCTATTTGCAATTCTGGTTATGGGCCATCTGCATTTCGTTGTACTGTACTCATACTGTTCAATGACAATAAAATTGAAACTTATCTAATCTTATCGTTCTGCTGAATTGGAGGGTCTTTGACAATGGTGAGTTTGATGTCATATAATAATTAGGGGGAAATTAATGTTTGTATTCAAAATGGCATTTTAATGTTAGTGTTACCACATTTTAGGTTAATATTTAGACTTTTTTTTCATAGTATTAACACATACCCTGGAAGTTCATGCCAAGATTAACCCGTTATCTTGTTGATAGGTACCTCATAGTGCTGGATAAAAAGCAGTTTGAACATAGATTTCAAGTATTTTATCTTTGGTTAGCTGTATTCTAAATATCTAGTAGCTACTTGACAATGAGGAGCAAACCCATAATAAGATGGCTACTCCAACATTCTTAAAAAAATGCTTGACATTTTGTAACTTTCTGTGTCGGATTGAGCCCAAACACAAAACCTTTTATTCAGGGTTAAAGGAACTGTCTTTTTTTCTGTCGTTTACGTTAGTATCGTGGAGCTTTTGTTAATGTTTTCAAATCACAATTGGCCCCATGATAAAAAATAACTTGCATGTCCTTCCTCTGCTGGTAACTCAGGAAAAGCGCCTAGTTTGTAGCGATAGTATATTGATACTCAAACTAAAGTGGAATGAAAGACCATGCTACAAGGAATGCTCAAATGCTCAAAAGGCACAACATGACTGAACGAGCAGATAATATTGTCAATTAAACGTGATGGATTTGGTCCATTCAATGTCCTATATATAGTTTGTTATGCACATGTTACCCCAGAACTTATCAATCCGTGCCATAGAGAAGGAGTGAGCATGGTGCTTATAAATATCTTGTGAAACATAATCTTTAAAGTCAACTAACCATATCAATAGTTCAAGGCGAATCGACCAGGAATAGCCAGGGCTAATGAGATTCATTAAAATCAGAAGGGCGATATAGCCTAGGGGCTACTTGGCATAGGTTATATTGTCTATTAAACAAACTTGCGCGTGTCCCGCTATTTAATCAATAGCCCCTTCTCCGTGACGCACTTGAGCGTTAACCATTTTAAAACCAAATGTTAAAATCGAATAACAAAACTAAATAGGTCAATCCTTGTGATCAATGCGTTTTAAGTTTAAGATATATGTTAGTTTAGGAAAACGATGCGAAAACAGCGGTTAACAGCTCCACTGCATTATGTTTGCTAAATCACAGTTATTTGTGGCAGCTTCCTCTCCTTACCTTGAAAGTGTGTTGGTGATGCCAGGACATTTCATCCTCCGACGCATAATCCACTAACACTTTGCTCTTGCTTTTTTTAAACATTTTTTCAAAGATCTATTTAATCAATCTGCCTTAATCAATGTAATCTTAGATTGAGTAGACGCCTGTCAAAACGTCTCGAATGGCTATAGGAGAGTTCGTTCTGTAAAACTTAACTGCGTCGGCCGCTTCTAGATGGGTCTTCTCCCGGTTTCTGAAGAGATCGCAAGAAAGCACCCCTCTGTGGTTACTGCAAGATTTATTGGATAATTTCCATTAAACCAGAATTGTGGTATTTCATTTTACTCAGGTGCTACGATACCCGAGCGACATAAAGCAGTAGTGAAGGTAGGCTATTGTGCTTTTTTGCGGAATCTCGACCGACACCTGGATCTTTAAACGTCGCTCCTCCCATATCCCCTACGGGTTCCGTTTTATCGTTGACATGGTACGTTACTGTGGGGAGTGCTGTCTCCACCCATGAAATTAAGTCGTAGGAAATGTGGCAGGGTGTTCAGCTTCACCTGAACACACAATGAAAGTCACAGATAGCTTTTGTAAAAATTTACAGTATTAAAGCAATGCACCCATTCACCGATGAGAGCATTAAGTCTGCTTTGGATATGTATGGAGCATTAGTGGTAAATCAGATTATTCCAAAATGTATTGATGAAGAATGGAGCAGAACTGAGTTTTAAGGTAGGAAATAGCCTGACTGCAAACTTGGAACATTGAAAAAAGGATTATAAAGCATATTACAATTACTAAAACACCACACTTGACTTCAGCTGCAAGCCGATACTGGACACAAAGGGAGAAACATTGTTCGTTGGACAACCTGGACAAAGCAGCAGAGGGACATCAGCACGGTGCCACAAGCGACAGGTTTATTAATGTGTAGAAAGAAAAAACGTGTTTTGAGAATGTTTGTATTATATTTGATTGGAAGTGATGACTAATTTCTCTTATGAAGGAAAAACAGCGGCATACGTTTTTATTTGTAAAAAAAGGTTTGCAAACTTTGGATTACTTTTGTAGTTGTATTTAAAAAAAGCTATGGCCTGCCAACCACTGTCCTCGTGGGTATAGCCACTTGCAAACGCTGTGAAACGTACTACCGCAGACTGATTTAGAAATAAAAATAATTGTCACAGTTCTATTAAAATGTTAGTGTTTTACGTTGACAGGTGTTATTAATGAGTAGCATGATTCCAAATATCAATTTGGTTACAAGTATGCATATTTTCTTTAAAAAGTGTCAGACGTGAGTGGGCACCCAAGCGCGGATCGGAATGGCAGAGGTGGAGTGGGGGGCAGAGCGATCGGAGTCGGGCAGGGAAAGGAGACTCAAGACAGGCGGTGGATGCACTAATCCGAGACAGGCAGAGTAGTCGGGGACAGACGGTTGGTCAGTGCACGGGCGGACGGCCCGGGCAAACTCTGCAGAGTCTGAGTACTTGATCAAATCAGCAGACCAATGAAGGAGAGACAACTGCTCTTATGGGGCGAAGTAGCATTGCCAAAACGAAAACCATTCCACACGTCCACGACCACCATAGCCCTACCCTAGACATCTGATTGCTCAGAACATTCAAAGAGAAGAGAAGCTGTGGTTTATCTGGCAACTGAGGACATGACGGTGTGGATACTGGATTTTTGGTTTCCTAATTAGCTGACTAGCTACGGTCACTTGAACTGGACTGATTTACACACACACACTCACTCAAGTCGCAATTGCTGCTACCAGATACTCCACTTTTCAATATTATTAGGGTGTAGTTAATTTTTGTCCATAACTTAAAATGTTGGGCTCTTTGTTTTTAGCCTTTCTACAGGGGGCAGGCTCCGGCATTCAATGTCATCGGCCTTCTGACACCGCCGCCCATCTCATCAACTCATCTCACCGGTAGTCTTGTTTAGAGCACCTGATCATCATCCACAGTCATTTCCTCCAGTATATATGTCCCCTCCGCTCCCCTGGTCTTTGTGTGTTATTGTCTCACTACCGTGAGCATTGTTCAGCTGCACATTATTAAGAAAATAAAGAACGCGACGATGACTCCTCAGTCCACTGCTCCTTTTATTCCACAAAATTCGGACAGAATAACACACCTCCAAAATGGAGCACAGAGGAGCCGAAAGCGAGGCTGGGGTTGCTGACGTAGTGATGGAACACTCCACAATGCTGGCTAACCTAGGCACTCAATGGAGGGCATTCTACAAGCTGTGTGGCGCCTAGAGTTCAGCCAGTCGACTCCTGCAGCACCGGCCGTGTAGTCACCCCATCAGTCTGCGCCACCCGGAGTGGAGGCAATGCACATTCCACTTTCACGGGAATATGACGGGATGGCGTACCGCTGCCAGGTTTTTTTGCTGTAGGTCGACATCACACTCCAGGCGATCCATCCTGCGCTGACACACGCCCAGAAGATCTCCTCGCTCGTCTCATGCCTGTCTGGGAAAGCCCTTGAGTGGGCCACCGCTATGTGGAACACCGAGGGACGTGCCCAGGGCAGCTACACCAAGTTCATCCGCCGCTTCCGGGCCGTGTTCGACCCTCCACGCAACTTTTTCATCTGTGGCAAAGTTCGGCACAGGAGTTTGTACTGGAGTTCCGAAGCCTGGCAGCGAGTTCTGGGTGGAACGAGCGGGCACTTATTGACTACTACCGCTGCAGACTTCAAGAGGACGTCCGAAGGGAGTTGGTTCGTCGGAACGTGACCCTCACCTTCAACCAGCTGGTTGACCTTTCTATCCGTCTCGACAACCTGCTGGCTGCCCGAGGACGTCCTGGCAGAGGCCCGCCTGTTCCACCCCACCAACTGGACACAGCCATCCCCATGGACCTGCTCCGTGCTACACCTCCTCCGACTCAAGAGGCGACAGGCACGGCACTTCCGCATCACCCCAGGTAGCTCATGCCCATTTGCCTTTGCCTCTCCTCTCGCTCTCTGCACCATTCCTGTTGAGTTCCCCGGTTTTCCGTTGCTTTCCCAGTGTAAAGCGCTGGTAGATTCAGACGCTGCTGGGAATATCATTGGCAGGGCTTTCGCATTGAAATCACGCATTCCCCTTCAGGTCCTTGCCATCCCCCTAACCGTGAGAGCTTTGGACAACCAGCCGCTAGATTGGGTTTGGTTACAAAGTGTACTGTCCCTCTCCTTCTGGTCACCTGTGGCCGGCACAGTGAAACCCTCTCCTTCCACGTTATTGATTCTCCCACTTTCCCTGTCATGTTGGGTTTCCCCTGGTTATCTCTCCATGACCCCGTTATTTCCTGGTCTAGTCAGATTCTTTCGGGGTGGTCGTGGAAGTGCCAAGGTAGGTGTTTTGTTGTTTCCGTAGGTTTGACCACAGTGGAAAGTCCAAACAGTGCTCCCGCCGTGCCGATCCCCCCCCCCAAATACATGGACTTGGCCGTGTTTTTTTCTAAGGCTAAGGCTACTGTGTTACCGCCTCATAGACCGGGGATTGCGCGATAAACCTATTAAACACAGCCGCTCTCCCTAAGGGTCACGTGTATCCACTGTCCCGCACTGAGACGGCGGCGATGGCCGTATATGTTGAGGACGGTGGTTTGTGCCCTCTGCGGAGGTCAAGAGGATGCACAGGCACGTTTTTTCACGAAATTGGAACTCAGGAGTGCCTATGACCTGGTGCGTATCCGGGAAGGGGACGAGTGGAAAACAGCCTTCAGTACTACCTCTGGCCATTATGAATATTAAGTGATGCCATATGGTTTGATGAATTCCTCGTCAGTCTTTCAATCCTTCATCAACGATGTATTCAGGGACATGTTATGAGAGGGTGTGGTGGTGTATATTGACAACATCTTGATATACACGCACTGAACATGTCTCATTGGTGCGTAGAGTGCTTGTTAGATTGTTGGAACATGAACTGTACGAGAAGGCTGAGAAGTGTCTGTTCTTCTAGTCGTCCGTGTCCTTCCTGGGGTACCGTTTTTCTAGCACGGGTGTGGCTATGGAGGAATATCACATTGACGCTGTGCATAATTGGCCGACCCCAACCACGGTAAAGGGAGTGCAATGATTTTTTAGCTTTGCAAATGACTACAGGAGGTTTATCCGGGGCTTTAGCCAGGTCGCGGCTCCGATCACCTCCCTTCTGAGGGGTGAGGCGACTCGGTTGTGGTGGACCACGGAAGAGGAGTGTGCGTTTGTTGAACTGAAACACCGTTTCACCACAGCACTGGCCCATCCTGACCCGTCGCTCCAGTTCATTGTGGAGGTGGAGGTCTCCAACTGTTGTCTTGGGGCCGTCCTCTCCCAGCGGACGGGGAGTCGTAACAAGCTCCGCCCCTGCGCTTTCTCACAGAAGATCAGTGTGGCAGAGCGGAATTATGACGTTGGTGATCGTGAGCTGTTGGCCGTGGTTAGGGCCCCGTTGGTGTGGTGGCACTGGTTAGAGGGGGCCAAGTACCCTTTCCTCATCTGGACGGACCACCGCAACCTGGAGTACATGCGGGCGGCGAGGACTCCTGTACTGCCGGCATCGTGAATCGTGGCGCCGGTTGTGTGGGAGTTGGATGCGGACATTGTTCGAGCGTAGCGTGATGATCCCTCTCCTCCCGCATGCCCTGAGGGTCGCAAGTATGTGCCAGCGTCTGTTCGTGACCGTCTCATCTACTAGGCACATACCTCTCCTCCTCCGTTCATCCTGGCATTGGGCAGACTGTGCGTGCCCTGGCCGGTAAGTACTGGTGGCCCACCTTGGCTATGGACATGAAGTTGTACGTCTCTTCCTGCTCGGTGTGAGCCCAGAGTAAGGCACCCGGACACCTGCCGATGGGTAAATTGCACCCCTTACCCATTCCACAACAGCCATGGCCCCACCTGTCCATCGATTTCCTTACTGATCTCCCTCGTTCACATGGCCCTACCACCTCTTGCCTCTGCCCTGTCTTCCCACAGCCCTACAGACCACTGAGGCTCTGTTATCGCACGTCTTCCAGCACTGGAGTGCCCAAGAAAATAGTATCTGACCGGGGCCCCCAGTTCACATCCAGGGTTTGGAAGGCGTTTATGTTATTTCAAACTTTTGTCCGCCAGTGTCCTTTTGAGAACTTTCTATTCTTGTATTGCTGTGTGGGAACCTGCAAGCAAGCATTTTCACATTAAACTAAACTATTTACATAGTTACATTAGTTACACACATCTTTAAGTACATTGTTGCTTTTAGTAAGATGTCCCAATATTTATTATATTTGAAGTAATATACGTAACATATTTTCCTGTTAAATTGTAACCCTGTGAAATTGTTTGTAAAGCGGTTTAGAGCGTCAAGTGGAGGTGGGCTGTATGTGTGAACAATCGAAATAAATGGGTTGCCAGAAAATGGGTCTGCGATGAACGGTTCTATGCGTTTACTCTGTACAATTCTGTCTGGTCTTTTCCGTGGTCATTTATTTCCTGACCTAAGACCGATACAGACTTCATCCGGCGACAAGATATTTTTGCTACAAAACAATTTTCATAGAACATAAGGTGAGTGCACAAACTTGATCACAAAATCAAATTAGCTAGCTTAATTATTTGTGTAGGTAAGCAAGTTGTGTTTCTGTCTAATAAAGTGAACAATAACAATGTGTGCAGTGTACCTACCTAGCTAGCTAGCTAGCTAAGTACACAGTTATTTTTTTAACTGACACTTTCTAAAATATTGCTGGTTTTAATCTCGCTAACAGGACTTTATATGCTTACCCAAATGTACAGTTACTCTCCCACTGTTGAGGAACAGAGGCACAGGAGTGGTATACCGATGGTCTTGCATGGTGGTCCCCATATGCTGACAAAGCCCGAATTATTAAAACATTGTTCAGAAGATCTCCCCACAACCAGCCAAAGGATGAAAGCAAAACCCAGCATGAGTACTCTTTGAAACAGGTAATATTCTTTGTACAGCTGTATTTATGTTTCGGATGTATGTTTTTGTAACACTACACTTACATCATTCTTTTTATTACCTTCATTAACTGTGCATGGTCCTTGTCATCTGTTACAGAATATTTTCACAATATTGCAGAGCGGTGGGAGAAGTCGTGTGACATCACAGGCTAGGAGCAAGAATGCCAAAGAGGACAATATATCAAGTGAGAAAATATACGTTTTTTTTATTACTTTAGCCTGGAATGTATCAAATAATATCTGAGTAAAATACAGCCCCCTCCAAAAGTATTGGAATGGCAAGGTAAATTCCTTAGTTTTTTTGGTAACTGAAAACATTTGGGTTTAAGATCAAAAGATGACTATGAGAAAGGAGTTCAGAATTTCAGCTTTAATATCCTGGTATTCACATCTAAATGTGTTAAACAACTTAGGACAAACAAAGGAATTTGACTTGCTGGTCCAATACTTTTGGAGGGGACTGTATGTGTGTTATCTGGGTACAAGCATTTTCTTGTCAAACTTTATTTGTACACATTTGTTGTGAGATACTGTGTTTTTTTACTTAAAAAAAGCATTTTGCTGGTATACCTTGCGGCTGAATAAACATGGGGGATTAGGAAAAATAACGGGGGGATAATGGAGGGGTTTAAAAGGGGGAGTACGAGGTTAAGTCACAAAATATCCTAATGTCTTTTCAAGTGGACACGCGTTAAAAGTGAAGGTCTGGAATCATTGCCAGTCACGATCAGTCTTCCATTGATTTGTTAATACCTCACAGCAGGGGGATGTTAACAATGGGAAGGTTTCTGTGTCATGATGATATGTCATAATGTCCATTGGTGGGGTTTCTCTAAAAGTAGGGAAGAGTAGAATGTCCCATGCAGCATGTAATTTCTTTGCGGTTTCTCTTCATGTAAAGTTGCGACATAAACCGGCTTTGTAGTGTTGAGTAATTAAAGACTGTAGTTCTCACGACTGGCCTATATTGCCAACATTTGTAAGAGGTGTCAAAATTACTAGGACTACGAAACAGGGATATTTGGCGCAGTGCAACCGCACATCATTGTTTGTGGCCAGCTGTTACTACCTCTACCGTATATATGCAAATGATCGTGTACGGTTCAAGTTGTTCGCAATAAACCAATTAAAAACAACTATACAGTTCTAAACACGCCGGCCTATTATATAATGAACTTCGGTATTCACAATAAGACTGCCGGTTTTGGTATTTTACCTTGGTGAAAACGTATACACATTTTGCACCAACAAAAATACTTCTTAATTTCATGTTGCCTATAGTTGGTATTGTGTAAGCGACATTTTCAAAGAAAAATCTATGTGGGGAACATTATAATCAAAACAAAATTACTATTACAATAATGCTTTACATAAGTTAAAGAATATTGTATGGTGGGGCACACTAAGTTAATATAGAGAACGTTATCTAATATAAAAACATCCTATTTTGATGATATTGTTGTTAATTTGCTTGTGCTTGTTAGCTTTAGAGAGGGAATGTGCAATATATCCAGCCACACTATATTTTACATCCCCCCTCTGTAATTTACAAGGGATACTTTTTGCAGAAAAACTCATTGGTACTGCTGTGAATGCATTGTATGAAATACTCAGGAGAGTTTGTAAAAGTATAAATACAGGTCTGGGAAAACAATTAGAGACCACTGCAAAATTATTTCTCAATTTCTCTGGTTTTATAATTCATAGTTATGTGTTTGAGGAAAATGACAACATTACTCCCAAAATCCAAATAAAAATATTGTCATTTAGAGTATTTATTTGTAAAAAATAACAACTTTCAAACATCCCAACAAAAGACGCATTGTTTTCAGACCGCAAATAATGCAAAGAAAATTTTTCAACAATTAAATTCTAATGTTTCAAGAGATGAATATTTGGTGGAATTACCCTGATTTTTATCTCAGCTTTCATGCATCTTCAAGTAGCATGACTTGGTTTGATGGCTTGTGACCATCCATCTTCCTCTTGATCAAATTCCAAAGGTTTTCAATGGGTGAAAGGTCTGGAGATTGGGTTGGCCAAGACAGGGTCTGGTGGTCCTCCATCCACACCTTGCTGGTTGTGTGGCATGGAGCATTGTCTGGCTGGAATAAACAATTCTCAGAGAATTGTCAGAGTAGAAGGAAGCAAATGTTCTTCCAGGACTACCTTGTACATGGCTTGATTCATTCGGCCTTCACAAAGACAAATCTGCCCAATACTTCATTCCTCGATGGTCCAATTCTTATGGTGTTTTGCAAACTTCAGCCTGGCTCTTTGCTTCTCATCGTTGAAGGGCTTTTTTCTAGCTTTGCACGACTTCAGCCCTTACCCTAGGAGCCTGTTTCAAACCGTCCTCACCGTGCACTTCACCCCAGCTGCTTTTCGCCATTCTTTTTGTAGGTCACTTGATGTCATCCTACAGTTGTTGAGTGACATTCAAATGAGTAGACTGTCATCTCGGTCAGTGGACAGTCGTTTTCGCTGCCTGCCAGTCTGTAGCTTTGTTGTCCCCAATGTCTGTTGCTTGACCCTGTTCTTATGAACCGCCAACTTTATCCCTCTTCCAGTAAAGCCAAAACTGAACCCTTCTTTTCCTCACACATTCTTTTCATTTCAACGATTTTGTCATGCAGATTTTTATTTATTAATTCAAATTACCATTGAGGTGCAATTTGCACAGTTTTTGCCACCCAGCTGGACCTATTGCACGAAGATAGTGGTGACCACAGCAGTGGTTTTTATGCATTTCCTTGTAAAATTGGATTTGGTTCAGGTAATCACCTAACAATACATCATTAAGGAAAATTAGGTGTGCCTGTGTTGGAATTTAAGAGACACTGGAAAGGAATGGCTGCCATACATGTAGAGATGCTGATTTAAGAACAATTAGGAGAGGTCTCTTTTTCCAGAGCTGTATAATGTGAACTCATGGGGCACTGTGCTACATCTAGCAAACCTATATTTTCAAATTCCTCTTACTCTCACTGCAACACACTATACTGTACATGGAATTCATATTGCCTCATTAGTTAGTACCTTTTATTAGGAGTCTGGCAGGTGATTTATGAACAGTTTTAGATAATGGTTAATAGAGTGAGCATCACAGAGATATTGATATAAGTGGAAAGAAAAAATTCACCTATTTTTTTCAAGTTAATTTAAATTTTTCATATTTTTGTTTACATTGTATTTAAATAAAAGTTGTTTTAATGAAAAGCTATTTTTTCTTATTTACAAAACAGGGCCAATGGTCTTAACAGCAGTGTAGTCAACACTGAAAAAAGTATATAGTCGAAAATCTAGGATTTGGGGAATCGTCAAATCGTCAGATATTTTGTGGAATGCTATGTTGCCAAGATTATTTAATATAAAAGAACAATGCTGCCATTAGCACTAATGCTAACAATGTTAGCTAGCTAGTTACTCCATCTTAAATTATTCTGATGACATGAACATTATAACAAAGAGGTTAGCTATTAATAATTTGCATTTTTGGTATGGTGTCATGTTTTCCCGCCTCACAAGCTCAGTAGCTAAATTAATCCACTGTTTTCATTTGTAAAATGATTTGCTACTATAGGCAAATACTGTATTTACAAGTTACTGTAATTCAACGTTGCCAGGAATATTTCATATTAAAAAACTATCTAGCAGAGCCAATAAAAAATGGCGACCATTAACTAAATGCTAATAACGTTAACTAGTTAGCAACATTATCTAATGAAAATATGTTTAAATAGCCTCTGTTTAAGCTAACGTTAGTCCTAAAATCCTTCTAGTGACATGAACATTATAACATAAAGTTAAGCTAAAAATAATTTGACGATTTAGAGATGGTGTTATGCATTCGAAGCCTTAGTAGCTAATCTATGCTCATTTAATTAATTATCTGTTTTCATTGGTACAGTGACTTGCTCATATAAGCAAATATTTAGTGGAATGCATCGTTGTCATGATTATTCCATCCAAAACAATTGCTAGAAGAGCCACAGTCTAAACTAGCATTAGTTCAGTTTAAATCATTCTGGTGGCATAAATATTATAACCTAAGCTTTAGCTATAAAATATTGCTTTTGGCAGCGAGGGTGTTATGTGTTTAAGCCTCAGTAGATAATCCATTCTCAGTAGTAATAATTTCTCTGTTTTCATTGGATTCTAAAGCTCCACTTCTGAGGGCTAAACTGATCAATTGTGCCTTAACATTTTAAACATGGCAGTTAAAGTGAAATCTGAGTTGTAATTTAACAAAAACACATGGGTAAATATCTTGAAAACCATTGCAATGTAACATGCAAGTTAATTCAGTTTGGCCAAACAGTGGTGGCATAATAGCCATAACAATATTTGTTGTTCTTTTTCACTGTGAAATTACATTTGGTACACATTATCAGGGTTGTGATTTTTCATTGTGTTAATGATGTTTCAAGTTGGCCACATGGGGGCACTATAGGAAAGGAAAAACCATAGATGTCGTATTGCTTGCAACTATGGACTATAATAATAAATAAAATAAGGGGCCATCTGGCTAATAGTACCTTTAATAGTCGTTGAAACCTGTTAAATGCTTCTTGCAGCTTTAATATCTGGTTACATATATATGGCTGCAACTTCACAGCTACAATTATATGGTTATTAAATAACTAACATTTTTTATTCAGAGATTCTCCATCCTATTGTTAGCTTCCTGTTCTCTGATGTCCAAGAACAAAATTATGCAACCAAAAGTCAGGGGAGAGCCATCTTTATTCAGCATGAGACGTCGATGTTAACAGGTCATAGTTCCCACTCTTTCTCTCTCCCTCTCCAAAGAATACAGGAAGTTCCACAGTACTTATACCTAATAAACGGGAGGTGGCCAAGTGTCAAAACCAGCCAAATACCCTCCAATAAGAAAGGCCTAAATGACCCTTGTATGGTATGTTCTAACCTATGGTCAATGGTCCTATCCCTCAAGCCTGTGACAGTCACATGGGCAACTCCTAGCAGGAGGCATGGACAGGACGTGTGTCCTATCTATACACCTGTGCTCAAGAGTTAGTTAGTACATCTATGTTGTCTTAAGTTTCTCAAGCCTACTTTCTCTCACTATATTCAGGGCAGATCAGTGATGGCTGAGCAATTGTTTTGGTATAATGTTGTCCTAATTTAGCCGGCAGTTATCTTAAGTATCTTAAGTGCACAACAAACCCACCTATAGTTGCTAATACTTTGGAGTCAATGATTCTAATGTTAGAGAGGGGGTGTGTCTGTAATAAGTGTGATTTTTAAGTGGGGTAGGTCATTGACCAAAATAAACATTTCCAGGAGTTACATGTAAATGAGGATTTAGTGTTAACCTTGGGCTTTACCCACTTAGAATGTGTCCATGATTGTTTTTCAACAATCGTCTAATTGTTTAATCATCTATAACCATTGATTGTCATGACGATTCTACCACACTTAGCCTACACTATTCTATGAATTTGCACAGAAAATTTTTCTGTCAGGCTTTCAGTCCTTATTTTAATTAACTGCCCAAGATTCTATGATAACCAACTTGAAAACAAAGTTAAGCAATAAAGCACAAGGGGTGTGGGCATAATGGCCAGTATACCCCGGCTAAGAGCTGTTCTTATTAAGCAAGACACGTAGCAGAGTATAACACAAACCCCGGAGATGCCTTATTTCTACTATAAATCAGATTCCAGGGTAAAATGTGATGTCATGTCATACATGTGGTATACAGTCTCATATATGATGACTATGAGGCAAACAATATACCACCTGGTTTGTAATTTACTATATATCACATCCTCACAGATAGCACAGTAGGATCATCTTTGATCTGCACTGCATGTATTGTGTGTGTATTCATTGGAATGTACATATTCAATTTAGAAAATAAAGAAAAATTATATTGAGAAAATCAATCCAATTATATATACCCCTTTTATACCTATTTGTTTCATTTTTTATACTCCATATTTAGGTATAATCTATACAATTGAAAATAATTCAATGTTGATAGCAGTATTTAAGTGCGTTAACAAAACCATTTTTTCCTGTGATATTGCACATTCCAATATCCAAATGCAAAAACCTATGTTTAACATTTATTACAATTCCTATTACCTTTTACTAACTATTTTGGAATATGTTTTGTTAACTGTGCAAAAGTATTATGTTAAACATTAATCAGTAATATTGAGCAATTCATTTAATATCAGTGCCAGTTGATAGGCCTGTAATGTTAGATGTTAATATATGCATTGTGAACTAGCTATTAATCTAAAAACGTATTATATTATGTTATATCTTGAACTTATGTTATATTTCCGCAATTTATTTTGTTATACTTCTGTTATATACTACCAATATATTTACAGGGTTAAATACTCCCTTGGTGATGTGATGTAGGTCCAACTTTATCACATCACATGAAAATGTTTCCTAACTGACAAAAAATGAGATCAACTTAATCTTTTGGTTGTTTGGAGAATTATGGGGGGTCGTTAAACCAGGGAGGCATTTTACCCAAAGCCCCCCTTGATAATGAGCATATGAGGGAAAATAATTGTAAACAGTTTTCTGGAGAAACCTTAAATTTAAACAGTACCTTGCAGATGTCTTTTGGATGTTTCTGGTAGTAGTACAGTAATTTTGAGGCGTAACAAATCTCTTAAGGACCCATTATCCATTCTATACAGTATTAACATATACATTACCAACATGCATGATATATTCTGCCATGCTAACAGACCCAAAAATAGCAAGTGTTTTGCACTTCCGTTACATTGAGCAATACTTTTCTGTCCTGATCCAGTCACTAGTGACCAAGCTCATTTAATGTGGGATGGATTGGGTGTACTCCGTGTCTGACTAATGATGACATAGTATAACATGTTTTTAAAATGGTTCATTATAGGTTTGGTTTTTATTGCTGTTTTCACGAGATTCCGCTGAAAATGGCCATGTGCATTGTGTTTACGTGGCACATTTCCGACTGAGATTTTCAACAGGTGTTTCCCACTGGAGTCGGAGTCAAGGCCCAAGCCGTCTTCGGGGGGGAATGATTGGCGGGCATTTCCTACCGCTGGAAATTTTGGTCATCTGACTCCATTAATCGCAGTATTAGACTAAAGAATCAGCCAGCGATCATACACTGTTTAACGGGGGGCAGAGCCACCGACATAACCGCAAATCTGGGGTTGGTGCTAGCGAAGTCTAAAACTGGCAAGTATAGAGAGTACAGAGATATTGTTATTCATGTTGGCACCAACGATGTTAGGATTAAACAGTCACAGGTTACAAAGCAGAACATAGCATCAGTGTGTAAACTAGCTAGAAAGATGTGTGGGCATCGAGTAAGTGTCTCTGGCCTCCTCCCAGCTAGGGGTATCGATGAGTTCTACAGAGTTCTGCCCGTCGCAGGAGGTAGAGATTGTAGATAACTGGCTCTCTTTTTGGGACTCGCGCAGAAATAGGGTCAGGCCTGATCTGCTGAAGAGTGACAGACTTCATCCTAGCTAGAGTGGTGCTTTTCTTTTACTCCAGGAACATTGACAGGAGTCTCACTCCTATAGCCTCAACATGAGAGGGTGCAGGACAGGCCGCAGGCTGATAGCCAGCCTGCTAACATATTGGAGTCAGTCGATAGCATAGCCAGAGTAGTTAGTGCCATTTTGCCTATTGCGACTGTGACTCGTTCCAGGCTGAGAAAAGTTAAACAAGGAAGCGCTAACAATAGCAAAATTATTACGATAAAACCTTCCTCCACCTCGGTCACAAATAAAAAGGACTGTATTACCAAGCATCTCATAATGGGACTCCTAAATGTCAGATCCCTTGTTCCAAAGGCAGGAGCAGTAAATGAATTAATCTCTGACCATAAACTAGATGGTATTGGCTTGTGTGAAACATGGCTAAAGCCTGATGAATTTACTGCCCTAAATGAGTGTCACGGAGTTGGTGGAAGGACTCTGGCGCAGAGACAGAGTGGTGATAGTCCATAGTTTTAATTAGGAAATAAACAATGACTGGGCACTATAGCCTACGGCTAACAAACCAAAATAATCCACACTAGTGTGGGCAAACACTCAACTTAAATAGGTTCCCCAATTGGAGGCAATACCCAACACCTGCCTCCAATTGGGGAGACCCAAGTGCATAGAGGTGCCTAGAGGCACCTCTTCTGGCCACGTCCTGACTATGGCCCCAGCCAGTGCGAAGATGGCTAGGGGCATAGTCAGGACGTGACAGTACCCCCCCCAAGGCACGGGCTCCCGAACGCAAGACATGGAAAACCAAGGGGGGGAAGGGCGGGCAGACAGCAAACCGTCCAGGGAAAGCCAGGCACCCGGAGTGGCCGGGACGGGCCGGGGGGGCGGCGCGGCCGGGACAGAAGGGGGCGCCGCAGGCTCGGGCGGCGGAGGAGCGGCCAGGACAGAAGGGGGCGCCACAGGCTCGGGCGGCGGAGGAGCGGCCGGGACAGAAGGGGGCGCCGCTGGCCCAGGCGGCGGAGGAGCCGAGACAGAAGGGAACGCCGCTGGCTCGGGAAGGACTCAGGCGCAGAGACAGAGTGGTGATACTCCATAGTTTTAATTAGGAAATAAACAAACAACCAAACTGAAAACAGCTCCAATGCCTGGGCACTATAGCCTACGGCTAACAAACCAAAATAATCCACACTAGTGTGGGCAAACACTCAACTTAAATAGGTTCCCCAATTGGAGGCAATACCCAACACCTGCCTCCAATTGGGGAGACCCAAATGCATAGAGGTGCCTAGAGGCACCTCTTCTGGCCACGTCCTGACAATGGCCCCAGCCAGTGCGAAGATGGCTAGGGGCATAGTCAGGACGTGACAATGAGGCCTCTCCTCCTGGTTATACTAGTGATCATATCCCCCTTGCATCCCAAAAAGGTAGGATAGTATTCCCTTGTAGTCATGGCAGATAGTATTAACATTTTTGGCAATTTCAATATTCATATGGGAAAGCCAAACGACCCTCTTCAAAAAGCCTTTGAAGCGATAATTGACTCAATGGGTTTTATCCAACATGTCTCAGGTCCAAAGCACAGCCACAATCATACCTTAGATTTAGTCCTGTCACGAGAAATAGATATTGTAGATCTAATCATTTCCCCCGTAAATCCTGGAATATCTGATCACTGTCTTATTACATTTACTGTTAAAACAAGAAATCCACTCATTCCGCAAACAATGAGTTTCAAAAGCCATACTATAAATTATCGGACTACAAATAGATTTCTTGATATTCTTCCAAGCTTGCTCATCAGTGACAAAATAAATAAATCCGCAAACAATCTTATCGAGGATCTAAACTTAACATAGCAAAATACTTTGGATACGGTTGCACCACTAAAAACAAAAGAAATACGCAATAAGAAACTTGCTCCCTGGTACACAGATAATACTACAGCACTCAAGCAAGCCTCCAGAAAATTGGCACGAAAGTGGCGCTCCTAAAAGTTGGAAGTATTCAGACTAGTCTGGATAGACCGCACACTAAAATATGGAAACGCACTCATCTGCTCAATCCACGTATTTCTCTGACCTGATTGAGGTGAACCAAACCAATAAAAAAAGTATCTTTGATACACTTTCCAAGTTAACTAAAAAGCAACACTCAACAAGTTAAGTGGGTAGCTTTAATGAATACATTAACTTATTTGATGAGAAGATCATCACCATTTGAAAACAAATAACCGACTCCTTAAATAATTAATGTCCCCAAAATCTCAGTTGTCCTGAGAATGTCCCGAACACCCCCGACCAGGTGTCAATGGGGACACTGGAACTTTTTGATCCTGTATCGCTCGACACATTCACTAAATTTGTAATAGCTTCTAAACCCACAAATGGTCAGCTAGACCCGATTCCAACAAATTTACTTAAGGAGCTATTTTCGGTGCTAGGTCATACAATGTTGAACATAATAAATTGCTCCCTTTCCTCCAGATGTGTAACAAACACACAAAAATAAGCAGAAATTAACCTGGATCCAGACACATTAAACAACTATAGGCCAATTTCAAACCTCCCATTCCTCTCAAAAATCGTAGAAAAATTTGGTTCCTAACAACTGAATGTCTTCCTGAAGACAAATAACATTTATGTCCAGTTTTAGACCCCATCATAGTAATGAGACTGCACTCGTGAAAGTAACAAATGATCTTCTAATAGCCTCAGACAAAGGTTCTGCATCCGTCCTGTTGCTTCTTGATCTTAGTGCTGCTTTTGACATTATTGATCACTCCCTTCTCTTAGAGACTGGAAACCCATATTGGGCTATGTGGAATGGTTCTAGCCTGGTTTAAAACTTATTTATCTGAAAGATATCAGTTTGTATGTGTGGATGGTGTATATCTTCTGACAAATCAAAAGTATGTTTTGTTGTTCCTCAAGGCTCGGTTCTGGGCCTTTTATTGTTCTCACTATATACAGTGGCTATAGAAAAGAATCACCCCCATTTAAAATAATAACATTTTGTTGCTCTGCAGCCTGAAATGAAAACGGACGAAAACATTTTTGTGTTATTCAGCTGTATTTACAACTTATAACATCCAAGTGAAAGATATAATACCAACTTGTCAGAAAAAGAAAATTACAAATTAAAAAACAAAATCACTGAGTTGGAAAAAGAATCACCTCCCTCCTGAAAATGACTTGTAAACCCACCAGGTGTAATTAATCACCATCTCAATAGCACACAAAGCCAATTGACTTCCAACTGTGATCAGCTGTGGTCATTTTGATTAGCTCAGCATGAAACAAGCTTTTCCTGAAGCATTTCAGTCCTTGGTAGTGCAACTGAAGACAACAATCAACTATGGGTGGCAAGGCATTGTCAAAAGATTTCCTGGATAAAGTTGTGGACAGGCACAAGTTGGAGATGGATATAAAATGTCAAAGGCTTTATCAGTGCCTAGAAGCTCAGTGAAGTCTGGAAGGTATTTGGTACAACTGACCCTCTCTGGGTCAGGATGTCGCTCCAAACTGGAGGAAAGAGCCAGGAGGAAACTGGTCAGAGAGGCTACCAAGAGGCCTACAGCAATTCTGAATCAGTTGCAGGAATTCATGACAAAGAGTGGTCATTGTGTGCATGTGACAACAATATCACAAATTCTCCACAAATGTGGCTTTTATGGGAGGGTTGCAAGAAAAAAGCCACTCCTCAAGAAAGGCCACATGCAATTATGACTGAGCTTTGCCAAAACACACCTTGAAGATTCTAAGGCAACGTGGAAAAAGGTGTTATGGTCAGATGAGACTAAAATTTAATTGTTTGGCCTCAACGCCAAATGAAGTCTGGCGAAAATCCAATACAGCTCACCATCTATAACTAAAATAAAAGAGTCCATTTTATCTATTACCACTATAGTCCATCTGTTTTCAGCCGACAGACTCTTAAAGATTGCCATTGAAATTAGGGTTGAACGAAGTCAATATACCTCCTGAGCAATAGGTACCATGAGTAAAGAGAACTTTCCCGCCCCACTGGGCTCGCCAAAATGATACATCTAAGTGACATGAGTGAGTCTCCTGGAAAAAATAAACGTCCTGACAAGGCGGCCCAAAAGTTGGCACAGAGGCAGAGGAAGCGAATCAAAGGCCTTTATTGACTCAACAGGGACTAGACGGTCTCTTAGTCGTGATCCAAGCAGGGGTCGATTACCAATGGTCAGAGCTGCGCCAGTACCAAGAGGCAGACGGGCTTGCAGTGGGGGGACAGGCAATGTTCGTTGTCAGGTGGGCAGATGGTTGAAGGTACAGGAGAGGGCAGGAAGGCTCCTAATCCAGAAAGACAGGCAAGGGTCGTAACCGGGGAAGAAAATGACAGGCATGGTGGGTACAAGAACACATAGAACGCTGGAAACAACTGTACATGAAAAGATGAGAACAGGGTTTGAGTACACAGGGCTAATGGGGAACTTGGAACACCTGGAGAGGGGGGTGGAGACAAGACAACAGGTGAAACATATCAGGGTGTGACACATCCGTTCTCTGATATTTACAAAATAGAAATGAAGCCTTTCTTTTTGTGATTTCATGTATCCCTGTACATTCGGAGAAAAACAGGACAACTGAACATTTATCAAAAACAAAGAGAGCAATTACCCTTTGTTAGCTAATAAAGCATAGGTCTTTTGTTGAGGTGCCACTAGCTAGATATCTACCAACAGGAACCTAAGTGGAACTTCAACAATGGCTCAATGGTCAACCTCAGGATGCTCAAAGATAAAAGCTCTGTTTGACCCATTATAACACACTGCGGCAAAAGGAACCATAACAACCAATAATGCCAAAAGAACTGGAGCAGGTACACTGTAAAATTATTTCAAAATCTGTAAAAAAAAAAAAATTGCTAAGATACATTCAAAGTTTCCAGACAGATATCGTTAAATTACAGTAAACAACTGAACAACAAAATAACATGTAATAGAGAAAAAATACAGAGCAGGATTTACAGTAAAAATGTATAAAACTTCAGTATATTATTGTTATTAAACATTCATCAAACTGTGGGAAAACAGAAATACTACTTTTCAGGTTAATCTCTGTAAATTTTATTGGTTAATTTGAAACATTCCAGTCTATCTACAATAATTTTTGATCAAATTATTGCTTTTTCATGTACAGTAACTAAGAAATAATGAAAACACTATATGTACATAAAACCAAAGAGAAATGTTTGTACATTTACAGTATTAATCAGTCAATTGAAAAATGTCAATTGGGCAGTGGAAAAACAGGCTATTTAGCAGGTACTTTATGAAACTGCCCTGTCTACCTACAGTGATTTCCTGTAAGATTACGGTTGCTCCATTAAAAAAAACTACAACAATGTATAAACACGGCATAATGTACTTTTATTCAAAAAGGAATTTCTGCAAATTTACAGTATTAGTCATTTTAGAGAATTGTAAGAATTGTAAAAAGTTACTGGACTAAGCATTTTATGTCAAAATACATGAGCAATAGCTACAGTGGGATTGTTGATCACAGGATTGTTGATCACAGGAAGCAGCGGCGGGGAGACCACGCCCTCTTATACATCAAAGGGTCTGCAGTAGACAGACTTCACAATATCCAGTTCCTTGGTGTCAACATCAGCAATGACTTTACCTGGTCTTATCACTCTAACATCTTGGTGAAGGAGGCCAGGAAAGGGCTCTTCCTACACCGATTAAGGAGATTTGGCATGGATTCCAGGATACTCACCAACTTCTACTGATGCACTGTCGAGTATCCTGTCTGGCCGTGTCACCGCGTGGTATGGCAGCTGCACAGCCTTCAAGTGTAAAGCAATTCAGAGGGTGAAAAAAACAGCAGACCGCATCACAAGGTCTGACCTGCCATCCCTGCAGGTTCTCTACACAGATAGGTATAGGAGGAGGAGCAAACAAATCATTACAGATCCCAGCCACCCATAACATGGACTGTTTTACCAAGTTGCCGTCAGGCAGAATGAACAGGAGTATCCCGTCCAAATCTAACAGGCTACGGGACAGTTTCTTTCCTCAGGCCGTAAGGCTGCTCAATTCAGGAACCCCTCTTCCCTTCCATCCATGAGCCCATGCACACATGTCAATTTATACCATGCTCATCTGCCAATCATTTCATGCACACCTGTCACTGTACAGTTATTTATATTGATGCGTGTTTTTGTATAGTGTTATTATTGATACTTTGTGTTATCTTCTATTTTTATATTATAATTACTGTTACTTTTTCTTACTTTTAACTGCACTGTTGGGAGTAGGAAAACCAAGCATTTCATTGCCATAACTTGGTATTGCAAATGACAAATAAACCCTTTTGGAAGTCATAGGGCTTGTTTGACTAATGCTTTTACAATCTTGACTCACTGTTCATCTATATAACCAAGAACTCCTCTGGTTAGCCTGTTAGCTCAGAAGTTCTGTCCAGCTTTTCAGTACAACTACATAGTGTAGAATTGTAAATACAGGGGAATTTAGCTATCGATTTGTGCATAAATTACAGTAATGTCAGCAAAGTAATGAGATACAGGAATGCAACAAATAAACTGTTTATGGGTATATGCCACATTCTGACATGGTTGTTGTAGTCTTCAATCTGTAATGTTTTATGTAAATTTCGTTAAAGTTTCCTTTATATTTCAGCATAAACAAGCAAATGATAAATGGGTAACTAGCATGCCCTTACCAAGTGTTGCTGTCACAGTCACAAAGCTTTTTCCTTACAACATTCCTAGCAGTTAACTTCTATTTTCCAATGAAACATGCTTACTATTGATGTGTAGTTACCATGTTGTTACCCTGTTGTTTACTCTTTGTTTCAATGATGTTTCCTGGAAATAACCTAGATATTTCCTTGTTACTTTCATCCTGCCAAGTAAAGTGCTACTGAACTTTCTTCTGAAACTCATCAGTCTATTCTTGTTCTGAGAAATGAAGGCTATCACACTAGAAATTGCCAAGAAACTGAAGATCTGTAACAATGTTATGCACAACTCCTGTCATAGAACAGCGCAAATTGTCTCCAACCAGAATAGGAGTGGGAGGGCCCGGTGCACAACTGAGCGAGAGGACAATCAAAGTGTTTAGTTTGAGTATCTGATGCCTCACAGATGCCTCACAACTGACAGCTTCATTAAATAGTACCTGCAATTTACCACTCTCAATGACAACAGTGATACAGTCCTTCCAGGCAGAGCCAATAAAAATAAAAGATAAAGATGGGCAAAAGAACAAAGACACAGGATGGAGGAAGTTTGGAATCAAATGAAAAGATGTTGGAGGAGGGCTTAATGCCATCAAGCATGGCGAAGACAATGTGATAGTCTGGGAATGCTTTGTTAGTGGGGAAAATGGAAGATTTGTACAGGGTAACAGGGATCTTGTATGAAGGCTATCATTCCATTCTGCAACGCCATGCTGTGTGAACTAGTAAATAAAGCTTGCAAATTGATGGGTGTAAAATACTGTGGGCTGGTTTTTGTCTGCTCAGTGATCTGCACAAAGGGTGCTTTATTTTCCATTCATTATAGGTCATGGATATTCAGCTTTTTAGTCAGTGAATGTCAGGGTAAAGTCAGGGAATTTGACAGTCAGAACCCTGGAAATACTAACCCATCTTCTGGGAGGTGCTTCGGGAAGCATAGTGTGAAATCTCTTCAGATTGCCTCAACAAATTAAAAACTAGAATGCCAAAGGTCTGCAAAAATGTAATTGCTGCTAATGGAGGATTCTTTGACACACTGTTTTTGCCCCCCATTCATAATGAGCTGAACTCAAAGATAATCGACATAATCGATCTGACTCACAGGTGTGGTATATCAAGATGCTGATCAGACTGCATGAGTATTGCACAGGTGACATTCACCTCTTTGTCTCTGGCTATATGAATGTGTAACAAGATCCAGCTGAGGAGCAGAAAAGAGACAAAATGTAGTGTCGTGTAGTGTTTGTGTATGTGTATTTCAGTAGAATGTTTCAGTATGAATGTAAGAGAGACAGCTAGAGGGAAAGAGAATGAGATACTGGGAAGAAAAACTGTGAGGAGAGGAAGAGAGAAGACAGATTCTTAGTGTGCAACTGTCCTATCCTGAGGCCGATAATAACCTGATAATAGCTGAGGCTAACAGGTGTTTCTCAAAAATAATTTTGATAGATATTTTGGACTATTTGTTGCTGAAAATATTTTCAGTACTTCACATCTAAACTGTTGTTTGCATGAAAGCCTTAGGCAGGTAGCATAACACCATAAACCACACTAGTTGTTACTGGTATGGATTTTGGAATGGTCTGCCCCTAAAGGAGCTTACCACAAATTGGGTCAATCCTAAGCACCGGCAGCCATACAACCTTAGCCTTGATTGTGAATAAGTACAAACTCACCACCAAGATCAGAGGTGAGGGGAGTGATCACCTTACCGGGCCACAATAATCAGCTCACTGAGCACAGTGTTCTTTTGATCACCAAGCTACTGTACATGAAATGAGAAGCAGGTGAAAATGTTGTCTTGCAAAAGTAAATCTATTGAGTAAAGTCTGCATTTCATTATCATCTTTTTTCTTCTGCCAAACATGATCTATTAAGTAAACAATATGAACAATTTAAACAGTTTACTCATGTTTTATTTATAATATATTGTATTGTAAAAATAAACAGAAATAGTATCTTTGAAGAATTCTTCAATTCACTATGGCATTCCTAAATGACATGAAAACATGTTTACATTAGCAACAATACAAAGATAATTCCATTCTAAGCATGCTGGTATGTAATGGGATATTGTTACAGAAACAGCAATGACAACATCAATGACTCATTGTGTATGAGTTAACAGAACTAGCCATTTAGTCTTTCAACCTAATAATGTTTGGAATTGAATTCCATGCCAGTTTTTCCTTTTAAAATAAAAAATATATGCTCATCCTGACATGTAAAATACCATAACAAACACATCATACATGGTGTGGCCTAAAAACATACTTAATATTTCATGTAGAATAATTTATCAATACAGATTTGTAAAATCTACCAAGACTTTGGCAGAAGAAATTCAATTTTTCAGCACAGTACATAAATAGAAGACTAATGAATCACAGACTAACAAGTTGACTAACCACCATACTGATAGACTGAAAGAAAATAATTATTACAACTTAAAATTGTCACAATCTAAATGTCAATAGACAGTGTAGTACAGTATGCTTCAACTGAAATGTCTGTCTTGCTGTTCAAAGTCTAGGTCTCTATATCAGTCCCCATCAGAGTCTCTATTTCAGGGTCACTGGCCCCTTAGACTCTGGAAGCTGGAGCTAAAATCTTAACTGAATCACTGCAAGTCATTAACTGAATCACTGCAAGTTCACCTAACTCCTATCAAAAGTATGCTAATATTGTTGTGGAGAGCAAAGTGTGAATCCAGGAACTTGTTACATCTCTAAACCAATCTAGTACAATTCCACAATTATTCCATTAACCTACAGTAGTTTGTTTACAAACATTGGAATTACATTTGTCTCGGTGATGCAGCACTTTCATATGCTGTCGTGTTAAGTTTGTCCTTTGTTCCAACAGAAATATTTGTGTTTCACTTCAGCTATGTTGAGAGGACTTTTTGGTCATTAATCTAAACATCACTTGATGCATTTTGCTAATCTGACAAAGCATGGCAGACAACTGGGAGCGATCTGGGTGAATTCACATACATAGAGGCTGTGGTCCAGTGACAGGAATTCTGGGTGGCTGTTCTGGATGCCTGAAACCTAATCATGGGGCTGTGTATGTTTCCCGCAACTCCCACCCAGTTCAGCTTTGAAACCAGACTAGGGTCTCTCTCCATGTTTTAGTAGATCTGCCCTGTTCAACTGCTGTGCTGACATAGCACATAAAAATCACCTAACATCTGTTGCATCACTCACCATAGAGTTCCAAACCTTCTCTGGAAGCAACATCAGCACAAGAGATGTGCCTTGGGAGGTTCACAAAATGGGTAGCCATGGCTCAGTGGTTGTAGGCAAGCATCACATCAACATCCGCAATGCCAAGCATCGGCTGGAGAGGTATAAAGCACACAAGACTCACCGGAGCAGCGGAATTGTGCTCTGTAGAGTTATGAATTGCGCTTCGTTATCTGGGTGTGGCATATGACCGGGGAACGTCACCTACCAGAATACATAGTGCCTACTAATGGTCTGGGGATGTGTTTCAGGGTTTGGATTTGGCCGTTTGTTTCCAGTGAAGGATCATCTTAATGCTACATGACACAAACATTTTAGGCAACTGGGTGCTTCCAACGCTTTCTGCGTGATTGTGCCTCTGTGCACAAAGTCTCATCTTATCGTCATCTGCTTATCCGGAATCAGGTCGTGGGGGCAGCAGCTCCAGCAGGGGGACCCCAAACTTCCCTTACCCGAGCTACATTTGCCAGCTCCGACTGGGGGATCCCGAGGCTTTCCCAGGCCAGTGTCAAAATATAATCTCTCCACCTAATCCTGGGCCTACCCCGAGGTCTCCTCCCAGCTGGACGTGCCTGGAACACCTCTCTAGGGAGACGTCCTAGGGCATCCTTACCAGATGCCCGACCCACCTCAACTGGCTCCTTTCAATAAAAAGGAGCAGCGGCTCTATTTGAATTCCTCACAAATGACTGAGTTTCTCACCGGTCACCCCTCTGAAGACGCCAGCCACCCTTCTGATAAAACTCATTTCAGCCGCTTGTACCCGCAATCTAGGTCTTTCGGTCATGACCCAGCCTTCATGACCATGGGTGAGTGTAGGAACGAAAATTGACCGGTATATCGAGAGTTTTGCCTTCCAGCTCGGCTCTCTTTTCGTCACAACGGTGCGGTAAAGCGAATGTAATACCGCTCCCGCTGCTCCGGCCAATTGTCAGCTCCATTTTTCCCTCACTCGTGAACAAGACACCGAGATACTTGAACTCCCTTACTTGGGATAAAACCTCATTCCCTACCCGGAGGAGGCACTCCATCGGTTTCCTGCTGAGAACCATGGCCTCAGATTTTGAGGTGCTAATCCCCATCCCAACTGCTTCACACTCGGCTGCGAACCGGTCCAGCGAGTGCTGGAGGTCACAGACCGATGATGCCATTAGGACCACATCATCTGCAAAAAGCAGCAATGAGATCCTCAACACACAAGACTGTAAACCCTCCCCAGCTCGACTGGGCCTCGATATTCTGTCCAAAAACGTTACAAACAGGATTGGTGACAAAGCGCAGCCCTGACAGAAGCCAACCCGCACCAGGAACGAGTCCACCTTACTACGGAGACCCCGAACACAGCTCTCACTTTGGAAGTACAGGGACTGGATAGCCCTAAGAAGGGACCTCCTCACCCTATACTCCCGCAGCACCTCCCACAGTATCTCTCGGGGGACCCGGTCATGCGCCTTCTCCAGCTCCGCAAAGCACATGTAGACCGGGTGGGCATATTCCCAGGCCCCCTCCAGGATCCTTGCAAGAGTAAAGAGCTGGTCAGTTGTTCCACAACCAGGATGGAATCCGCATTGTTCCTGTTCAATCTGAGGTATGACTATCTGCCGAACCCTCCTTTCCAACACCTTTGAGTAGACTTTCCCAGGGAGACTGAGTAGTGTGATACCTCTATAATTGGCACACACCCTCTGGTCCCCCTTTTTGTACAGGGGAACCACCACCCCTGTCTGCCACTCCTTAGGCACTGCCCCTGACTCCCACGCAGTGTTGAAGAGGCGTGTCATCCGAGACATCCTCTCCACATCCAAAGCTTTCAACATTTCTGGATGTATCCCATCAATCCCTGGAGCTTTGCCACTGTGCAGCTGTTTAACTACCTCGGTGACTTCTGTCATTCAGAACAATGCTTCCCCATCAACCTCCAGCTCGGCCTCTACAAAAGAGGGCGTGTTAGTGAGATTTAGGAGTTCTTCAAAATATTCCTCCCATCGCCCCACTACCTCCTCAGTTGAGGTCAACAGTTTTCCATCCTTGCTGTACACTGCTTGGATGGTTCCCCGTTTCCCCCTCCTGAGGTGGCGGATAGTTTTCCAGAAACACCTTGGTGCTGACCAAAAGTTCTTCTCCATGGCTTCCCTGAACTCCTCCCAGACCCGCTGTTTTGCCTCTTTCACGGCAGAGGTCACAGCCCTTCGGGTCCGCCGGTACTCTGCAACTGCTGGATAACATATCCAGGAAGGCCTCCTTCTTCAACCGGACTGCTTCCCTGACCACTGGTGTCCACCAAGGTGTACGAGGGTTAACGTCCCTTGAGGCACCTAGGACTGTTAGACCACAACTCCCCGCCGCAGCTTCGGCAATGGAAGCTTTGAACATTCACCACTCAGTTCCAATGCCCCCAACCTTCACAGGGATGTCAGAAAAGCTCCACCGGAGGTGTGAGGATCTGAGCATTAACAACTACAATATGAATGTACTTTTCATTAGAAGTGAATGTGCCTAGATAATGATATAAACAGAGAAACCTCTGTTTACATTCTCCCTGTAGGTTGTGCTCTGGTAACCACAGGAATCTTTACTTTGACCATTTGGTGTGGGGGTTACTGTCTTGGCTTTGCTAGGTAAACACACCCCTCACATGCATAAAACAACTGGTTAACCCCCATTACAGTGAGGAGAGTAGAGAAGAGTTTGAGCCTGTAACATCATGTGCTAATAGACTATCAATATGCTGCAATAAACATTGAATACTCTCTCCCTTGACAACCGAGTATGCAAGTTATTATTACCACCACTATACGACATGGCTGATTTCTAACAGAACCGATGACATGATCACAAAATCGATCATCGACCTTCAGCCTAGGGTGCTCTGGTACCACATACACTTATGAGCATCCTTATGTTCGAACGTGGTGTTCGTTATAGATAATCCATGACTAGCACAGAACTCAAACAACAACCACTCAAGTTCAAATCAGGGAGGCCGTTCCTTCCTATCACGCCTCTCCAGGTGTCACCATCATTGCCCACGTACACGTTGAAGTCCCCCAGCAGAATTATGGAGTCCCCTCCTGGAGCCCCGTACAGGACTCCATTCAGGGTCTCCAAGAAGGCTGAATACTCCGAACTGACACCATCTCTAAAATGGTTAAATGATTATTTGCTAAACCGTATGCGATATTGCTCATGTCACCAGAATGATTTTTAAAGGACTAACGTTAGATTAAACCGAGGTTAGTTAAATATATTTCCGATAGCTAACGTTACAAGCTAGCTAACACTAATAGCATTTATCACTAACGTTAGCCATGTTTTGACTCCGCTAGGTAATTTTAATAATTATGGCAATGTTGCATTCCACTAAATATTTGCCTAAAGTAGCAAGTCATTGCACAAATGAAAACAGTGCATTAATTAGTTACTGAGGCTCAAATTCATAACACCATATCTAAAATGCAAGTTATTAATAGCTAAACGGTCTGATATAATGTTCACGTCATCAAAATTATTTATTCTGATAAAAAAGCTACTAACAGCTAACTAATGAGGCAATATGACTCCCATGTACAGAATATTATGTTTGGAATTGGGGGTTAAAGAGGGAAAACAATATATTGTTTGGCTGGATGCAGCACAGTGCCCCATGATTTCACATTATAGTTGTAATTTTACAAACTCTCCTGAGTATTTTGTACAATACATTCAAAGCGGGTCTAAAGGGTTTATCCACAAAAAGTATAATGTGTAGGAATGAGGCCTTTACACACTGCATTGTCCAAGGCTAAGACTGGCCCCGGGTTAGCATAGCCGGTGTTCACACAATAGTTTATCAACCCTGGGCTAAGGCTTAACCCTAGGCTAAGGATTCACACTTGTGTTCCTAAGATCTGGGCTAACGGTCAAAAACGACACAATACCATTTTACATTCCATGATAAGCTGCAATTGTTTCGTTCTCTCTATGATGCGAATAATATTACTGTAGCCTATATCACTGACACATGATCAATGTCACGCTACCACAATTCAATTAACGACTTCATGACATTGACTGATCAAGATGCCCACCCTGTCGGTATTTGCTTTAACAACTTTATCATAACTACGCAAAGAATGAGAAAATCATTAGTCAACCTTAATTCTTTTAACATATTTGCTATATTTACGTTCAAAACAAGAAGCAATAACTACTTCACTAAGATTTAATCGGTATAATGAAATGACAAAACTTTGCAGAGTGAAAGGACCAAAACAGACGGAGCTATTGGTAATGGTGTGTGTCACAATTGTATGTAAATTGAGGGAAAGAGCAGCTTCTGTGATTGGACAATAAACGCTCTATGTTATGTTCTTGAACCCGTTTCACACTGGCTATTTTGTCTCAGTTTTTCTTGGGCTAGCCCTGAAAGAGCAGAGCATGGCCAGCTAGCCCGAGGCGAAGACTGGTGCTTTCCCACTTCAAAATATGCAAGTTTGAACACTTGCATTGCCCAGTGTGTAGGAGGCGGGCGTAGGAATAAAATATATCTTTAACCTATGTAAATTATTATTGAAGTTGTCATTTATTTTCATTAATAATTTCCCCCACATAGTTTAACATCGGTAGCAAAAGTAAGACATTAGATATTAGTCAGCAAGAAGATGACTTCCGATTTCATTCTAATTTGTGTTACAGATGTTAAAAACATAATAAGCCTACAAAAATATAGCGGTATATTTATTTTTAATGGTAAAATGACTGCAGTTTGTTTAATGCCAACTCCTTTACATGAACCGTACACGATCAATTGCATGGATATCGTGGAGGTGGTAACAGCTGGCCACTATCAATGCCGTGCGGTTACTTACCCGGCAAACATGTTACGTAACCACGACCAACCATTATGTAGTGGATTGGTCATGTCGTGACATTACCTTCTTACAACGTTGTGGAAACGTTGCCCGAAGGTAATTGCAAAACCACATCTTCCTCAGGACATCGCAGAAAACATACTGATAATGTCAAATATTCCGTACCAGTTTGGTAATGATCTTACCCAACTGCAACTGGAAAAGTAAAACTCCTATTTTCATTGCTACAGCGTACTTTGCTTACAATGTCATTACTTGCCACCAGAGTTCAACTGAAGATACAATAATACTCCAATACACGCAATAACTCAATTCAAATGCCATGTAGCCTAATATTTCACTATACCAGATGGAAGGCATACAAATGAACTGTGCACACACGGAACAGCCACAGCTCAAAGGTCCCGCCATGTCTTCACTGTAGTATATGTACTCCTAAATAGGTGTGAGAAGTTGACCTAAGCAATTACATTATCGCGGTGGCTGGATACTTCTGATATGTTAAACTATATTTATGTTTTTTACTGTAGTTTACAATTATTCTGGTGTTGTGTCTGTGAGTTTTCACAAGTACACTTCTACTCTGCTTAGCCCAATAGCTATGCTTAAGTTTCAGCTGCTGTCATATTATTATTATTTTTTTTTCTATTTATTAATTATGTACTCATTTATGTTAAAACCCTTTCAGACTACAGCAAGGTACTTGCAGTTTTTCTAATCTAGCAATTTGGCAATTTAGAAGTTCTCTTATTTAGTTGTGTAGCCTACACAGTATACCTTGCTAGCAACTGCAGGTAGAGCAGGTTTTCTGTTAATGTAACGTACCTGGCTAACTATCTACTGCAGCTAGTTAACACTACTGTACGACTACTTAACCAACATCTGCTTAGCTCATTAAGTGACAATTTCTGGAGCAGCGGGTCATAATTTCTGGACAAGGAATCTCAGGAAAGCTTATTTAACTTCTTTACAAAGCAGATAGCGATCTTATCTATCTGAAAATTTAGCTAAAATCACTTTGGTAGTTATCATCGAATAATCTTAACTCTGTAGAGGAAGCCAACTAGCGTAGCAAGCTACAGTACTGTAAGTCAACTACTACAGTAGTGTTGAAGCCAAACTTGCTTCACCCGAATAAGTTGATGAGATGAAGTCAATAAGGAAGAGAACAATATAATAATCAATAATCAGCCAATTTTATTGATTACACAATCAGATATATCTGGAGACAAGCTTACCAACAAGTCTAAAGTTACTTCCCCTCGGTGCGGTTTTTATGGCCTTTTTAGTTCCCGCCCCGTCCCTAATCTACCCCCTGCATATACATTATTTCTTACTCGCTAGGGCGTGAGTACTCAAATTCCTAATTGTCTTACCTCGGCTCATAAAGCGCGGATCTCGGGTCAGCCCCCCTAATCAATAACATGTTGTTTTCCTGTTACTGCAGCACTTGTGGTACATGACTCCCCCTCCCCAGTCTGTTGCAGATTAATTTCTATTCGGCACCTTTGTTCTTCCCACTTCCTCCTCAATTTCTACATCAACCTTAACATATCACATTAACATTATTAACATATCACATTCACCTTTATCACATTTTCATTCTCAACAGTAGCTACCCTGATTGGTTGTTTTTTCCCCAGCCAGGTTGAGCTCAGTACAAAAAGTGTTTCACTTGCTGGGACAGAAATTCTCTAGTCGAGTTTGAGTCTTCAAGGTGCGACTAAGCATGCTGTAACCATCATGTTTTCAAAGTATTTCCATTGTATACTTTGGTGCAATGTGTATTAGCTTACCGAGTGGAACATTAAAATATTAAATTCCAGCGCAGGATTTTGACATGGAAAATCTGCTAAGCAGACTCAAGGAAGTATACAATTTAGTAGTAATTTTTTAACAAATGTTGAAATCCTTAATATGCATTCTCATTTATCAATGAAGCTTTCCCTGGCTGTAAGAAACCCAGAGCAAGCAACTGAAGTGATGTAAACACAAATTATCAATAGAATAATGCAGTAACTAGTGTTTGAGACCAGTAATACAAAAATACTAATAATACAGCTTGAGAAAAATTCAGAGACCACTCCACATTTTTCTTAAATCAGCATCTCTACATGTCTGGCAGCCATTCCATTCCAGCGTCTGTTAAATACCAACACAGGCACACCTTATTTTACTCAATGAGGTATTGATTTGGTGAATTCCTAAACCAAATCTAATCTAATGAACAAAAGTATAAAATACACTGCTGAGGTCATCACTATCCTCTTGCAATAGAACCAGCTGGATGGCAAAACATTTGCAAGTATTAACTCAAAGATAATTTTAATTTAAAAAAAATCTATTCAGCATGACAAAAGGGATACCAACCCAGCATAGAGAGGGCTGCTGAGGGTTTGGATGCGGTTGGGTGTGAAGGACAGTTCTGTATTGATGACGGCTACCTGCAAACCAGGGGAGTGACAACTATCTGCAGACCAGGAAGAGACGGGGTCAACAGACTGTACGAGAAGTGTATTAATAGAGTGAATTAAAGAAGGAAAAAGAGGGTCTGCCAATTAATGCAGAGTTAGTGTGGACAGTTGTAGTTGGAAAAATGTGATTTAAAGAGGCTGTAGGGCGCCGAGAAGTGTGTGTGCATGTGTGAAATAACAGCTGTGAGGTGCCCAAAAGAGTGTGCCCCATGGATGGGGTTAAATGTGTTGATCTCTATGGTATTGCTTTGTATCAAAGAGGGCTGGACCTACATAAGTCTTTGACGCCTTATGATAACGTCTTCCCGCAAATGGTGACGGGTGGATGTTGGCTCAATAAGAATGTAAGAAGACCTGTATGATAACGTCCTTCTGTGGATCTGAAAGGAGGTGGGGAACAGTAGACTGTGAGTATGAATGTGTGTGCAAAAGAGAATGTGATTCAGGGAAGAAAATTGTTGTATATGGGTAAGAAAGTGTGTGTGAAAGGAGACTCCTTGGAAGTGATATACATAGCATGTATAGATAAGAGAAAATGAGAAGGGAAACAGAGCCTTTAGGGCTACCAGAGACAGAGAAATTAAGGTTTTATTGTCATGTTAGAAGATCATATAAGGTAAACGGTGAGATTACAATGACCACTTTCCAAATAAAAGTGAGGAAGGAAAGAAGAAAATGTTATTTTACATACATTTGTGGAAATAATAACAAAACATAAGACTACAATGCAGAATATGGTCGTATCATTCAGATTTAGAAGGGTCTCATGGGATAGATACAGAATCCAGGGGAAAGAACATGTTTTTTTTACTGACATTGACATAAATCAATTTCAGGTAGGTGAATGGTGATATTTGCCTGAGTGCTAGAAAAGAGACGTGTGTATAGATGGGATGAAAGGTAAATGAAGAAAATAGCCAGATGGACAAAGATTTAGTGGGAGATGTGCCACAAGGAAGTATGGATTTGGTCAAAGGATTTGGTCAAGTTTTGGGTAATTATTTGTGTTGATCATAGGTATCATCAAAGTGGTTTCATCCTATTGTTTGAAAATATTGTATAGGTGGTCTGTTGAGTAAGTTTGACCAGTTAAAGTATTGTGATAGGAGTCAAATAGATAAGAAGGCTTTTGGCTGCCGTCCCAGAAAGTAGGGAGTAGTACTAAGCATTCCAATCGAGAACACAGAGACACACAGGGAAAGAGGTGCAAAAGATGACAGGCACACCAATTTAAATTCTGGGAAGAAGATTCCCAAAATTAAAAGAAATCAAAAGAGAGCAAAATTGGGTTCTATATTGCAGTAATAAAATAGCAATTGTTTTCCCATTCAAATTGCACAACTCTGTGTACACTAAATTGTAGGAACATTTAGCTAATCTTAATGATGAAACACGAAAAAGACATGTCAAATTAGAATCAACTGGCCAGTGTTAAATGTGTTGTCTGTGTATTTATATGTCATATTATGGATCTATGTTGTAGACTAAACCCATGCTTGCTTATTTGTGTTTTGTGTTCTAAATGTCTACAAGATCAGTGATTTGAGGTTCCCTCTGAAAGGAGAGAAAGAAAGTGAGTGCTTCATTTATGGACCATTGGTAATTCCCAATTTAGGACATTAAGAAGACATAAGACTGGGGTTTAAAATAGTTGATTAACACACAACATTAAATTCAGTAAGTTAATGCTAAACTCTCTAGTCAAAGTTTTAACTTTGTGTTGAGCGAGATTCCATCTTTGCTCCTCACAAGGTAGGAGTCCTGAATCCTCCAACACTGATACACTTTGTACAAGGAAGAGGTACCTCACACAGATAGCCCAGATTATTTGAAGTCCAAACCAAGCCTAGACCTGTAAAAGACTGCCTTGGGTTCAAAATAAGAATATTAGACACTGACAATACCAGCCACACCACAGCCAAGGAGGGGTTGGAGGAATGGAGAGAAGGAAACTGATCAAAGAGGGTCCTACATCCATGACTGTAACAGCCAGGAGCCACTTGATTGGACATGGGGAATCACAGAGGAGATGGGAGTTTTATTATAGTTTTTAATACACTTTATATATACATTTTATGTTTGGGTCTTAGTAATTTCATGGCAAAACCTGATTATATTGTTTATTTAATCACTGCAATAACACATTTTTGTCTTTAGTTGTTGCCCATTGTGAAACTTTTGTGAAACCATGTTTTGTAAAATGACACCCATATATAGGACCATGAAAACAGTTTTTACTGATGTTGTGATTTGGAACTTATTGACCAAAAAACATTCACATGGGTTGAAACATACCTTGGACACTAAGGAATGTTTTTATTTAGGCACTGATACTTCATATTGCTATTTTTTATCTAAATTGATAATTATTTTTAATGAATAATCTGTGATGATTTTATGCATCTGAAACAATTGTTTATTTGTCTGACATTTAAGTAATGGTTCCACCATCTCAAATAGTTGAGTATAATTTTTGTATGGTAGTAGCCCAGATGTTAGGGTCCAGGAGAATAGGTAAACTGATGTTGTGTTTTGTCTTCTCTTTTCTCCTATAAGGATGGTGTCACAGACCTCTAACTCAATGCATGGAGACCATTTGGGAACAATGATGTGACCTGCGACCATTCCCTTCAGCACTTTCTGAGTTCCAGAACCTGATTCATGAACGTTTCATTGGGGGTAGATGGCAGAAAGCCTCACCTTGCTATGTCTGGAACACATCAATGTTGAGACAGAACAGCAACAGATCTGAGGCACAGAGTGGCTCACTACAAAAGAAGATGGGACTGTGGTTCTGTTAATTTACAACATCAAGATCAGAGCAGAGGGGCCTTTCGGTCAATATGTCAACAGACATTAACAAGAAAAGGACAATGTGCAAGGTGAAGGGAGAGGACTAGGGAGTAACTTCCCAGTTAAATTTAGACTTTGCCATGTATTGGGATAGAGGTTGTGACACAAGGTCTAAATGGAGCGGGAAATCAAAACTAAAATGTAACTCTATTGCCCACCCAGCAACTATAAGAGAAAGAGGTGTAGGAATAAAAGAAAATATGTATGGAAAAGTATGGGACAGGAAAAAGACCAGTGAGGAATTAGATACCCAGAAAACTAGTAACTAATAGGTAGAATAACATGGCACAAAGCAAGTGAGAAGGACAGATTGATAGGGATAGGAGTCCAAGATATACAATTCCTATAGAGGAAGGTTTAAAGATCTTGGGCAGGCGTGAATGTTTTTAAGCTAGTGGTACGGTTGTAGTGAGACATTTTCCAAATAATAAAATTATTTGTATAAGATAGGCATAGTAGTAGGGTTATGTTAGTTGTTATCCTTGCCCTTTTAGGGGGTATAGGTGTAGGTATTGCAAGAAAACAAATATCCTAGGAAGATAAGTGAACAAATGTTGGATGATGACATTATCATCACCCAAGACCCTATACAGTAAGTGTGCTTTGTGTCAAAGGGGGGACTGTGATTTCTGTGCTGAGAAGGACTGTTTTTCATTCTGAAGAGGGTTTTGAGTTCCTAGATGGCTGGTAGCCATCCTAGTACAAGGGAGTACTGCTTGGAGAACTAGATTTATTATTTGACTTATATTCTCATACTTTCTTTGATTTAAACTATTAGCATTCAAATTATGTATGATACATTTTATGCAATATATACTATATAATCAGTTTATGTTCCATTCATATGTAATCGTTTGAAACAACATAATTTGCAAGGCTCTGAAGGAAATCTGCACATGCTTACACACACTAAATTGATAGATCAGGATGTAAGTATTTTACTTTGAGAAGAATCCATCCAGAAATAAGCATAATGGGAAGAGCAAATATCATTGTATAACCATACTGTATAAGTGTGTTTCCGAAGTTTGGAAGTCAGTTGTTCTGCAGACCAACATGGATTGGTTGCTCTGCAGATCAGCACGGCTTTATTACCTTAATGATGTCTACCTTTGAATTCACAAACTCCTGAGTTGTTTGAAAATGTTGGCGGGAAAAAGGGCTGTACCTAGACCAAATTGATTTTGCTAGTGCAAAATTGCATGACCAAATACTACAAACCTGCCAATGGTCAGCAAATGACAAATAGGCAACCTTAATTACATACCGTTGTCACGATCTACAGGTGATGAAATTACAACGTAATGTAATTAGGTTGTAGCAACCAAAAGATGAACTTCACTTATCCGGTTTCTGTAATGTCAGATAGTTACGTAACCGATACAAAAACGGACTGTATCACTACATAATATTGTTTGCTGGGTAATCACAGAATCGCAAACTTATCATAAATTTCGGAGTTCGAAACTGAACAAAAATGGAAATCAGCACAACCCTATATCCACATGTCAGTGTATTTTCTAAGCCCATAGAGCATAATTAAAAATTACAAAGTAATCATCCCCTCTTCAAAGTCAATGGCCCCTGGACAACTTTTGTACATGGCAGCTACACTTATCTAAGACCTTGCTGGTTAAAACAAACTATTTGCTGGGTAGTCCTAACCTGCTTACCTGTGGCGTGATACTCAGGAAAATAACACAAAAGTTTGCTCAATAATTATTCAGTATACTCTTTAACAGTACTACTGCCCTAAATAGTTTCAGAAAATTATTTTAACCAGTTGAAATCAGAATACTGCTCCATATCAAATAAGCAACATGTTTTTGGGCTGCTGTGGTGTCAATTTTTGTTGTCATAATATATTATTCTAAAATTGTCAGTGCATACTGAAATAGTGTGCACTAAGAAGTCATGCTGAGGGGCCTTCAGTGATATTTTAAAACTAAGTTTTATTATTATTTTTAATTTTTATATTTTATTATTATTTTTAATTTTCTGCTATAGAAGTAGCGTTTGAAGCGTTTTTCACAAATTCAGAATTGCTGAAAAACCATTACACCCGACTAAATGGGTGCCGAGTGCAAATATGTTCATTGGGAGGAGATGGACTTAAATACCTCTTTTCAAGATTATATTTTAAACATGGTGAGCGTGGTGAGCTTGCAAATGTAAGAAACCTCAATAGCCCCACCGTGTGGTTGATAAAATCCTTGCAGTCATTATCTTTGTTAACATATGCACCTAACACTCACAAGTAGTAGCTATATTAGGACTGTAACTAGCTACTGTATCTAACATTTCACCATCCTTCATGTCCACACAGTGTCAGCATGTTAATTTGTTATACTTACAACAAACATTTAAATAGCTAACATACATAATACAAAAGTAATGATGTTCACTTTACAAAGCAACTTTCTACCTGAAGCTCTTACCTGAATCAATAGGATGTGCAAGCTAGGCTGTCCTGCATGAGTCCATACAGTGTCAACAACCCGTCGAGGCGGTTGGCAGACCCACTTAAAAATTCTGAGAAGCTTTTTTTGGGAATCAGATATTGCATGCATCTGAACAATGAGCAACAACGTTTTTTTTGTTACCCATTGTCCTTTCCATCCTCCAGAAAAGTGTGCTCCCTTCTTGTATATTCAAATTCAATAGATCAGTGCTGCTGTTGCTTTGCCTGAAACTGTGAGATAACCGCGTCCCATTCATTCGAAAATACCAAATGTATATGTGTAATTATGAAAAATAAATTTCATTATGAAATACAAGTCACATGAAATAGATGTGGTATTATGAAATAAACGTACCTTGAAATAAATAAAAACTGTCTTTAAAAACATAATTTGGAAACACGTACCTATTTATTTATGTATTCGCTCATTTTGTATTTATATACTTATTGCTTCATGTCTTTATTTCAGAATTTATTTCATAGCCATTTCTGTTTATTTAATATTGAATCAAACGGCAGAATAATTTTGTTCTCATTTGTTTCACCTTTCTATCAGCATTAGACCTGAATATAAATTATAAGATCTAAATTATAGGATTGCCAATAGGTTCAATAAGGTATGTCTGCAGACTGCAAGTCGGGGGCGTTACTTAATATGGGGGTTGTTCTTGAATATTAAGTTACGCTCACTGATGTTCGCCATTGGTCAGTTTGGGGACATCTTGGTTTGACACA